>JACYFF010024827.1:0-17273 GCA_017589665.1 Selenicereus undatus | reverse complement strand
AAAATACCATATAGCTCACCAATATGGTATTGTACAAAAAAAAAAAAAGGCGTTGTACATCCAAAACTCACTAAATCATATTCTAGTTATTTATATCATTTTCAGTTTTACTGAGTTATGATATTTATTTAGTGAGTTATAATAGTCCTTTGGTGAGTTATGAAATATATTTAATGACCAATATAATTTAATGACTCATACCATTTATTTATAATAATAAAAAGTGAATAAACATAGGATGCACAATTTAGTGAGCACATACACATTCTTGTTCATATTTTAGCCTATGATTTCATAGTGAGCTGCACTATAACTTTTAGTGAGTTATGATATATGTTTAGTGAACAATACTTTGTATTCATCTTCTATCGTGCATGTTATGATATGTCTTTTGGTTAACTAATACATAAGATTCTTTAAAAACACAAGAATGACATACAAAATAAAAGTTTTAGTCACTTGTGGTTTTTTTTTAGTGAGTTGTGATATATGTTTAGTAATCAGCACTTTGTATTCATCTTCTAACATGCATGTTATGATATCTTTTAGTTAACTAGTGCATAAAATTCATTAAAATATACAAGAATGGCATACTTAAAAAGTTTCAGTCACTTGTGTGTGTATTTTTATTTTTTTTTGCAAATAAATGGTATACAACAAAATTATATTTCTCCAAGTAATTTTCATAACCAAACAATGTCAAATATATAATGTATGCTTTCTAATATATATAGTACATAATACTCACTAATATATACAAATGTTTTAGTAAGCTAAGATGCATTTTTAGTGAGTAACATCTTGGTGAACATTAGCTATGTAATTAATCAATGGCTTTAGTTATTACTAAACATAGTTCAATAATAAGTATGATCACTAAAACCAAAAATATATTTCATATACTTTAGTGAGCTGAAACATACTTTTAGTGAGTTGAGGTGCATTTTGGTGAGCAACATAATTAACATTTGAGTAAGCTAAAAGATACTTTTAGTAAACCAACGTTCGCACCTTGATGACCATTTGTTATGTAATTAATAAATGATGTTAGTTACTATTAAAAATGGTTTAAATAAAGAGTAGGATCATTGACACCTAAAAATATTTAATACACTGTAGTGAGCTCATATGTACTTTTAACGAGATGAGATACATTTTAGTGTGCAACATGACTAACACTTTAGTGGGCTAACCTATACTTTTAGTGAGCAAACTAGACCCAAATTAGCGTGTGACGCACTTGATGAAAATTAACAATGTAATTAACTAATGAAAAATATTTCATATACTTCAGTGAACCGATAGATACTTTTAATGAGTTGGGATATATTTTTAGTGAGCAACATGATTAACACTTCAGTGAGTAATAGAGACAAACCAACGAACGATAGCTAGCTAGGGGAAAAGAAATAATCTTCAATGGAAGATGATAATATTATAAACTTAAAAATATCACATTAAAAATTTTAAAATATAATAATCCTTGTTATAAAGAAAAATGCATTTTTAAAATTTTACTATAAATAAGCAATTTTACTATATATAATTTAAGTGAGTTGGGAGATATTTTTGATGAGCTAATGGATATTTTTAATGAACAGATAACCATATACCGAAGTTTATAGTCATTTTGGGGGAAAAGAAATCATCGTTAATGGAATACAATATAATATCAACACTGAAAAATATTTTGTTGAAAGTTTTAAAAAGTCCTTGTCATAAGAGAAAATAATTTCTTAAAATTTTACTATGGACAAACAATTTTTAAAATGGTGCATTTTGGTGTTGCCTTAACATTAAAAAAAGGTTAAAAAGTGTAAAATTAAGGCATTAAAAAAGTGTAAAATTAAGCATACCCATACTCGAACTTCATAACCCAGCGCCATCCACTTAGCCAATGATTGTTTCAACGCCAACACTGCAACTAACATGCATGTATTTTTTGGCCTCAACAATTATAAACAAAATACAAAAGGCGGGCATACCAAGCTTTCGTCCACCCGGGTGGACGTAATAATTTGCATGACTTAACTGGTACTAGTTATCACAATCTACTATTTATATCATAAATATTATATTTTCTATGGTTATACCACCATGCTTTGCAACATAATAAAGCTTAATTAGAGAGTTTTGACCGTTACCTATACTTACTCAGTATCAACCCTGACATTCCTCTAACTTTCAGTTTATAGAGATTGTTAATCTCAACTGCACCTTCCTTAGATCAGGTACAATACAGATCCGCCTTGTTTCATATCTCGAACCGTAATCACTAATCAAGTTTTTTATAATTTTAAAGATAGTGAAACCTTAATCAAAAAATTATAATATTTAAGACATATGATTTGATTGAATAACGTTCTCTACTGATAAACTTCTTTTGTTGAAAGCTTGAAAGGGGAAATACTACAATGGAAAAATTGAAAGGGACTTAAACTATTAAGATCATCAGAGATAATTGCATATAGAAAAATGGAGAATTCTAACTTCTATTGTACTGAAGTATGGCAATTTAAATGGATATGGACGCTGGATATCATGCCTAAAATCAAAGTTTTTCTCTGGCAACTTTGTCAAAAAAGCCTCCCCGTTAGGGGTACACTACTAAGGCGAGGTATGACGGTTAACCCAGTCTGCCCGCTCTGCCTCGAAGAGGTAGAAACGAACGACCACTTACTAAAAGACTGTCACTCAAAAAAAAAAAGTCTGGCTCTCAGCCATCCAACATAGATGGCTACCAGCATACGCACACCCGATAAATAACATAGACATATACCACTGGCTAGGTACGATTAAAAGCTTTAATCAGCCGATAGTCTTACAACTGACGGTATTCCTCTTTTGGAGCATTTGGAAACAGAGAAATCCAGCAGTCTTTAAAAATGAGGTTTTCAGACCACTTGTGTGCCTCATACGAGCCAAAAAAGCTTATGCAGAATGGAGAATCCGAACTTCTACATCGACTAATGATTCATTAAGGGGAAATTCTACCCTCCCTATAGCCACCTCACACCATTTTGTAAGGTGGCACCCCCCATCCGATTGCATCAAACTCAACTTCGATGGATCGCTCATCAATAATTCGGCGGCAGGCGGCTTTATCCTCCGCAACTGGACAGGGAAGACCACCAAAGCCGGGGCAATTCACTTTGGAGAGGCGTCTATTCTTGTAGCAGAAGCCCGTGCCCTCAAAACTGGAGTAATCGCGGCTATTCAAGTAGGCTATCAGAACATCATCATTGAAGGGGACAACAACACCATCATCTAAGCGCTCCACGACAAATAGCAACCATATTGGAAGATGTCAAGCTATGGTTAACAAAGACAACTAGCACCATAATCAAACATATATTTCGGGAGGCAAACCAAATCGCAGACTGGCTAGCCAAATTGAGTCACTCAGTAACGCCAATAGGAATACTCTCTATCGCTAACAGCACATTTTCACCTCAATTAAGGAGCAACCTTGCTGAGGATGTTATTGGGCGCACTCTTGTGAGAAGATGCGTCTAATACCTTTTCCATTTACCTTTGTGAAAAAAAGAAAAGTATGCTCAAATGATCGTGTCCCTTCTCGTCACTCAACCTCTCCTTTTATAGAGGAGATGGACTTCATAGGATGTCTTAATGGTTACAGTACACACATTGATATTTTCACATGACTATAACTACTCTCACGTGGCTACAGTAAGCTGCATTATTTTATTAACTTGACACTTGACAAATAACTTTTCAAAGCACTTGATGCTAGCAAAATTAGTCATCCATATTGAGATTTTGCATATCTTCATATCCAATAATGTCTTCTAGTCCATCATTATCCAAATAATCATCAAAATCTTCATCAAGTTAAAGATGCTCTGGATCCCATTTTTCAAATAATTTATTAGATTTTTCTTTCTTTTTCTAATAGAAATTTTTCAGCTTCAATAACAAAGAAATAATCAGAGATATCTTTTTAAGTAGCACCTTATACCTTCATGTATTTGCTAAAATCATTACGATAAACGAAAGTAGTATTCCCGCAAAGCATTAGAGTTTCTCCTTATTTAATTAATGCCTGCATTTGATGATAAATGTTGTAAAAACCAATGGCTCTTACTAAAGCAGGATCACTAACTACTTCTTGTCGTTTTAGAAGCCATCCTTGTCATTAATCATTGAGATTGTCTAAATCAACTAATTCAACAAGACAATGGGTTGGTTTGACTTTTCCATTTTCATACACAGTTGTTGTGCACTTCGATATACTGACTTCTATTGTATGAAATTTTTGTTGGATCATCAGGAGATGCCAGAATCCAATGGATCCCTGTAAACACACACTGTTGAAACTCAGTTAGTCTTAAGAAGAATGAGTACTTTGGGTCTGGGATTTCCTTGAGGTAAGCTATCACTCATATTCTCGGGCTTTCATGATGGGGTCATATAGAGGGAATGAATTTGTTGGGAATCCTCCATCACCAACCTCAGATCTACCATAAAAGAAAATTGTAGTACCCCATGAAATCTGGATAGCTGAAAAGGCAAGTTTGAACCTTTTTTTTTTCGCTTGCATCGTACGAACTAAAGCAAAATATCTCTCTAAACTTCATCTGCTCCGTTTCTGTAGGGTAGTAGATAGTCTACTATTTTAAGTTTACGATCAATCGAAACCAGTCTTTCTATAATTTTGCAATTCAAGGTAAGACTACTACATCACTCCGCCTAGTAGTGGGATTTTTAAGGTTTTGGATTTGGATTTGGATTTGGACTTGGGAACTTGTTTTTTCTTGGATGTCATAAGGCTACCTTAGGTAATTCATTTATAACTCTAAAAGGTTGAATCTTTGTACTATTAGATAGGTATAGACAGCAAACCAACACTTGATCTGCTTTTTGTGTGCAATTTTAAAATATTCATAAGAACTCCACTAGAAGGAGAAACCCATTATAGCATTAATGGCATTTCATTTTGGATTTCCTCATTTTCTGACCAGAGTTCCGCTCTGATGATCATCATCAGATGCTTACAAGTTAAATTATCTGTTAAATAATTCTTCGATCCCTGTATATGTCTAATAGAGAAAGAAAACTGGTTAAGCCATAATTACTAACGCAGGAGTCCCCTTGGCATTGCATATTTCATAAATTCTTTTTCACAAAACCAATTATCCCTTTGCGATCAGTTCGAATAAGAAAAGATTTTGGGGCTAAAAAGATTAAAAAGTTTTCAATTCCCCTTATGACAACAAGGATTTCTTTTTCTATAATGGGATAGTTGCATTCTGCTTTAATAAAACTTCACTGCAACATTTGTAGAGTTTTTCTCCTTTTTTGATTTTGAGTTTTGCATTCTAGTGTTCAATGCTAGCATCTGTCTCAAGAATTAAATCATCTCCTTAATTAGACAAATTAAGAACATGATGATTTTTGCACTTCTTTTTGAAGTGTTGAACAATCTTTGAATCACTAGTTCCATGTCCAACTTACTTCTTTCTTGAGTTTCTATTGCAATGGTTTTCTCAATTTAGCTAGATCTTTAATGAAATATGAAGCATAGGCAATACATACGAGAAAGCTTTCTAATTGTTTCCTATCTTCAATCTTTTCAAGGAAATTTCTTTTTTTTTTTCTAGAATATGCTTTTGTAGGATAATTTTTGTCCAATTTTTATTTCTAGACCTAAAAAATTCAAATTAATGGTAGCCGTAAATGCAATTGTTTTTACCAAGAATAATATCATGATCAATGCATCGTTACGTGATAGCTAGGACATTATCTTTGTGTTATTCTATAGTCTTGGAAAGGATAAGGATATCATAGATGTAAACTAGACAACAGTGATTAAGATCTTTAAAGATGTTATCCATTCTTCTTTGAAATATTTGAGGTGCATTTTTCATATCAAATGGCATTACCATCCATCATAATGTCTTTAAGGGGCACTAAGCGCAGTCAAAGGAATGCTTTCTTCATCCATTTTTGCTTGCAAATATCTGCTTTTGCAATCCATTTTCTAGAACCAAGACGCTCTTTGAATTCTAATGAAAAGAATTGTTTTGTTAGGAAAATAATAATCATCAAAAACAGTATTATTATTAAGCTTTTTGTAATTGATTTCCACTCTAGCTTTTCCTCTTTTCTCTTCAACTTGATTTCTTATCATGGAAGCGGGACTAGTGCGAGGACTCTTACTATTCCTGATTAACCATTTATCCAAACATTCGTTGATGGGCTTATTAAATTCTTGAATATCCTGGTGTGTATATACTATTTGTTTAATTCGAACAATGGTGTTAGTGTTACCAAAGTAATCTTTGCAAATGTCTTATCTTTGTCCTAAAATTTAAGAGGACCATCATAGTGGAGATCTTTGCACAATTACTCCTGTTGTTCAATAATATGTTCTTTAATAGTTAACTCAAGTGTTAGTACTATCTCACGTTGTGCATGGATTACCTTCTCACCATACTGGCTGCATGTAAACTCAATCTTCTGGTGAGAGTAAGCTTTATTTAATTTATCCATTGGAACTAAGTGGCCATTTGTTGTGAATATTGTTTGGTTTATGGTCTGTGTAACATGGAGAATATAGCCTCTAAAGCTATTTCCAATAATTATATCCTTGGAGGGTTGATCAGTACTCTATAGGACTAGTATAATACATTAGACTCCTCTTATTTCTATTGATAACCATTCTATGGTCTCCTTGGGGCTCATTATGCTATTGTCAATTATCCTTACTTGTAAAGGATTCTTCACTTTCTTCCACATAAATTCTAGAAATAAAGATATTTTTTCAAAACAAACAGAACAACCACTATCTATATAGGCACACAATTCATATTTATTATATCTTTCTAAGCATACATTTATTGGGATATAGATGTTGTTAGGATTTTTGCTGAAGAATTCATAGCATATCTTCATAGTCATATTTTTAACTAATTCATCCTCATAGATTGGCTCACTAATAGTTTTTGTTTTGTATGTAATAACTAGACTTATATTTTGGTCTACACTGTGTCTTGTAGATTCAAAACTAATTATGCTCACTTCACTAGTCATGCTATTTGTATCATCTTCTTTAAGCTCTTCTTTACTGATGAAGACCCTTCTCCCTATTTTGATCTTATACTCATGCTTCTTAATAATTGGGATTTAATGGTAATTTTGCCATTCTCGTCAATTTTTGTTACATTTTTATTATTGATTTTTATGAGATTGACAAAGCTAGATATCCAAGACCTATCGATTTTTATCTCATGCGGATTGAATTCTATCATTTGAATTTTTTTGCATTGGAGTAGGACTCTCAAATTTGTCTATCTCTATCATTGTTATCTTAGTATTTGAATCTATAGTATTGTCTAACTTGTAGATTATGCTTTCGAATATCCTTAATAGGCAACCTCCTCTTTTAATATCCATCCATACTGTTTTTATCTTAAGGGATAGGAAATTTTTGACAAATTCATCTTTTAGGCTGACAAAATATCCATATTGGTAATTGTATCTTATTGATGCATTACATAAATTGGTCTTAATCCCTGTGATAATTTGATTATTAAATTTGGTGTGGTTGATATGACATAGCAAAGTACAAAGATTAATATCTTTGCCAAATATTGTAATGCGGTAATTTGAACTTGGATACTTCCAACATGGATGTTCATGTACTTTGTATCTTTGTTATACTTAAATATGTTTTCTCTACTAATGACATTAACTTCTCTAACATCACACTCATAGTATTTTATTTCTAGATCTCCTTCCATTATTTCGCATATGTACTTACTCTTCAATTGAAAGATGAATTTTTTTATAGATCATATCTTTCTGAATTATAGGAAGGACTTAATCTTTTTTCACATTTTCATTCTTATTATCTATAATGAATTTTTCTCCTTTAAGATCGCTAAGACTAATTGAGCTATTTTCCATTATGTGACTAGTTTCTTCATAATCACTTTCTTCATATTCATCCTCTAGCACGATTCAACAATTTCCTTTGTTATTTTTCAGGGCTAGATCTAGTGTTCTCAAAACATTCTACAACCCAAAGTTTCTATAAGCTTGTTGTTTTTCTCATTTTTGCATTCATTTGGATAATGTCCTACTTCTCCACATGCCCAACACTTAAAGTTGTTTTTCCATACAAAACAATAAGCAACTTTTCTTAAAAATCTTTGTTTTTTAGGATTTGATTTGTTATAATACTTTCTTTTATATTTCTCTCCCCTTTGCTTATTAAAGCTCTTTTTCTTATGAAATTTTCTTTTTATTCTCTTCTTAAGTTCATTTCTCCATTACTGAGGATTATTTTAACAGGCTATAAATTGCTTCTTCATTTTCTTTTGTTTTTGGAGGTCAAGGCATTGAGCATTGACCCATTTTATTAAATAAGAAATTCTTGTATCAAGTATCAGTGGCATCCACTTTTTCAAGTCATGCAATGTATTTTTCATTGATTATAGAATTGATTGAATGTGGTAATTTGTCACAAAACATACCCAAATTTGTTTCATTATACCTAATTTTGTAATAATATTGACTAAATTCAGCTATATATAGCCTAAAGGTCAATGTTATTAATCTTTCTTTGCCACTCTCTAGCTTTTTCTTTGAAATCAAGTTTGGCTCCAATAAATTCAGCTTCGATTTCCTTGAATAATTATTTGACCGTAGCAGCTGGTAATTCCATTATTCTTAAAATATTTTTCTTTCCTCATCTAATGGGTCATACTAGTTAGCTACGATGCCATAAAAGCCATGGTCGATATAATTTAGGAAATTTCGTGCAGTTCATGTAGTGTTCAAATTCAAGATTCTATTTATACCCCTTTTCCCGCTCAAATATTTCTTCTCTGTTACAAGCTCCATCTATATTTAGAATATAACTCATTTGACTAATTGGGGTAAGACTAATTCCTTCAAAGGATGTGACTTTCCTTGGGAAGAATCCAAAGGAAAAGTTGGTTATACGCCGTGCTAGAAGATATCTAGGTCTCATAAAATGAGCATTTCTTCGAGACAATTCACCAAATTCTTCAAGTTTAAGAATAACATTGTTAACTAGATTGGACTCAATTTCATCTAGATTGAGTTCTTCTCCAATCTAATTAATTTCACTGTTAGATACCATTTTAACATATTTTATATCCGGTTTCCTCCTAATTTATTCTGAAGGAACAATATTAAGATCCTCTCATTTAATTAGGTTCGTCTATTGATATATTTCTTCTTCTAATGGGATATTATTTGTCTCTTCATTATTATTAGGTAGTACATATTGTCTTTCAACTGCTGCGCCCTATGATTTTGTTTAATTATTCTGGATTTCGTTCCTAATCAAACATATTCTGTAATTCCTCAATATTATATCACTTATACTCCATCATATTCTTCTTTCTCTACTATTTTGGATGATTTTTCAACTAATTTTTCTCCTACTTCTTTTTCAACCTTTATATCTTGTAAAGGAAATGAGTTTTTATTTTTTAGGTTTTGGAAAGGATATTTACACTGAAATGAAGTACTAATACTTAAATTAGTTTTTTCACTATGTCTAATTTTATTGATTAAAGATAGATTTATTACAAACAGTTACTTTTTTATGTCCTTAACTTCAACCTTACTTTTCGTTAATTCTGCCTTTAATTCTAAAATTATATTAGTGGTATAATTTAATTACGAAGCAAATGAAGTAGTTCCTTCTGGTAGGTGTACAATATGTGAATAATTAGGAGTAGGATAAGTAGATAATAACAATGAGAACACCACCTCCCAGTGTAGTTCCCGCTCTCACGCAGATTGAAACGATCCAGATGTAGGCAACCTTACCTGTACAGGCATTCCTGCCCGTATAAAGGCTGATTCTAAAAGACCAAAAAAAAAAGAATTTTGTGAAAACATTTTATAAAAAAATGATTTTGTGGAAACATTTTATTAAAAAAAAACTATTGTTAAGCAGTAGAGAATGAACTGAGAAATACTAATAAAATAGGTGACAATAACTATGTAAAACATAAGTACAACATAGTAAAGGAAAGTACCATACCTTAACAAACAGAGGCAGATAAACAATATTTCTTCCTAAATGTATGTACTATCTGCATACAAATACGACATACGAAAGAAATCCAGAAACACACCACCATCACCCAACCCTAATGTAACTGAATGACATCTGCGAGGCCATCTCTCTATGATCTAAGACTTTAATACTGTCCCACCATAGTCCTCTATCCTGAGTCATGTCTTCCATTAACCCTACAACTTTCATGTCCTCTCTAATCACCTCGTCCAAGTTATTCTTTGGTCATCCCCTACCTCATCTACCTTCAGGGATGCTAATACTCTCACAGCTTCTCACTGGAGCATCTCCACTCCTTCTCTTCACGTGACCAAACCATTTGAGTGTAGTTTCTTTTTTCTTATCCTCGATGGGAGCCACTTTAACTATGATTCTAATTACTTAATTGCTAATTCTATCCATCCTCGTATAGCCACACATCCATCTAATCATTTGCATCTCCGTTACCATCAACCTTTGAGCCTGTGTCTTTTTATAAGCCAACACTTAGATCCATACAACACAGCAGATCTAACTACCATATGATAAATTTTTCCTTTGAAACCTACATGCATCCTCTTATCAGACAACACAACCAAAGCATACTTCCATTTTTGCCAACCCACTTTTATGCGGTGGTTAATGTCTTCATCAATATCTCTTTTCTATTAAATGATTAAGCTCTGAGATATTTAAAGCTCTTGACCTTTGGTGTTATCATCCCATCAATGATGACTTCTCGCCCCTCATCTTCTCCTCCATTGAAACAACAATGTAGATATTCGACTTTCGATCTACTTACTCTAAAACCTCTAAACTCCAGTATATGTCTCCATCGCTCCAACTTATCATCAACAATAAGTAGATGATGAATCAAGCATTAACATAGTTAATTAGCTTAATTAACTTAATTGTTTTTGGCCACGTGGCTTTTATACCAATTGAAAGAGGACTTCAAGTGTTACTTATGAGAGAATTAACACATGCACAAAAATTAAAATTTTTAAAAGTAAGTTTTTAAGGATTGGAATTAGAAATGCAAATTTCAAAAGTTTAGGAGGTCTAGAAAGTACGAAGGGTACTTAAAAATTCGCTTATGAAAGTTCGAGGTACTAAAATATTCACTTCAAAAACTCAAGCCTAGAATTATTAACATTGTTTACGTTGGGTACCTGAGGATTAACTTCCCTTCTTATAGTGCAATAAATTTGACTTGCAATGAGCAATCAATTTTATATGAAAAAATTCAATTCAAATTAGCCCATTTCGTATTTTAAATTTAATTAAAGTTATAGTCTAAAGCTGAATTCAGATTAGTTGATTTAAATTTCTAATCTCATGTCATTTTTGTCAATTTTATTTGAAACATTATGTATATTTTAACAAGTTTAAAATTTCTTTACAAATTTTTTGATAATTATTTTTTTAAAAGCTTGTAGATGCTTTGAACTTTATGATATGTTTCTACAATTTCTTAAAGTCACACAAAGATTCTTTTCTTCAAATACTAGAGATTATAGATTTTCTATCAATAGAATATACTATGAATAGTTTACTAAATCTTCAGTGAGATCAATTCAAACTTTTTAGCTAAAATGGTTATAAATCTTGACTATGAATTCAACTCTACACCTATGATATAACCTCATTTTGTGTCAAATTATTATTAGAATTACTTTTTAATTCAATATTAATGTTAAAAAAAATTATGTAGCATAACAATGCATCAAGATTTTAAATTTAATTTATTTAAAATTAAATAATTTAATTTGAAGCTAAGAACAAAAATTGTATTCACAACAAACTTAAGTTCAAAAAACGAAAATTGGATCAAATGATTCATTTTTAGCTGAAGTTTATTCAAACAAAAACTCTCTAGAACACTAACATTAGCATTGTCTTGCTCCTTGTTAAATATAGAACAATAATAAGAGCAACAAATGAAAGATCTTACTTGAATTAACCAAGAGTAGAACAGCAGTGGGTATGCAATGAAGAGAGCCAAGTAAGGAGCATTGTGGCATGGTCGAAACCACAGTCCTGAAAAGCAATTTCATCTCAATAGGGGTTCAAACTCTCTAGTGGCAATGGCTCCCCAAGATTACATGGTTCTGCCCAATCTCATGCTCTCTAGAACCTAACTTATTTCAAACCTTGTACCATCTAGTATAACTCATGAAAACTGCCCTATTTTTTTTGCGACAGTCTTGTAGTGGATATGGAAATGGAGAAATAGATATATTATCGAAAAATCAAACTTCATGCCACTCAACCCAGGTATGTTCATTCATGAAAGAGGCAAAATCATTCTGAATGCCATGAAATCAGTTGGGTGCAAGGCTCCTATTCCTAAAACTGAACAATATATTGAATGGCTAACCCCACTGCCAGATTGGTGCAAATTGAATGTTGATGGGACAATAAAAGGGAACCCGGGTTGGGCGAAGATGGTAGAGTGTTAAGAGGGCATCTTGGCGAATGTATCAAAGGGTTTGTTGGCGAAATTTGGCTACTTTCATCTGTGAAAGCGGAGCTGAAGGCATTGCTACAAGGTCTATGGTTGGGCAAGATTGAGCGTTTGACCTTCTAGGATACCACTAATGAATCCATATGAATCATAAGATTTTTAATCCTACAATCTTTGACCAACCAACCCTACTTGTATCTATTGAATGAATGCCCAGCTCTCATTCTCAATCCAGAATGGAGGGTGACCATGGATCATTGTTATTGAGAGGCTAACAAAGAAGTAGATTATTTGGCAAATTTAAGGGTTGAACAAGACTCCCCATTGGTTATTTTTATGCATCCCCAAATGGTGTTACGCGTATTTTATTTCAAGACTATTGTGGTGTTTCTTGGACCCATATCATAGGGGATTAATGACATCATCTTAGGGATGCAACCCCTCGTTGGTGCCAAAAAAAAAAAGATCAGAAGAAGAAAAGAGAGGAGGAGAAGATTTATCTATTAACATGAAGAAATTGGCAACCATTTATAAAAAGAATTTGCAACAATTAGAACACCTTTGGAAAACAAGTCACTTTGAGAAGAGAAAATCATATTTGAGAAGGATAAATTTAGTTTCGTAAGCTTCATAAACATCGCAAGTAGAACTAGCAATAAACATATAGAAAACCCAACTCACACCCTCAACCGAGCCCAACCCGGCCGGGTGTACACGCGCATGTATGGTCTACCCAATCTACCCTTGGCTTTCTTATTTAAAGACATTTAGGGAGCTAACATATAAAAATTACAACTCCATACTTTAGTCTTTTCATGGACATTTTTTCTCTTTGTACAAAAAATGACTTGTTTTTCATGGGTTCAAAATTACCTACTTTGAAACTTTTCCAACAACCCTATCCTCTTCTTTAGTTTTAAGGGGCTATAATAACCTCCTCCCCTTCTTCCCCTTGTAACTTCCAATCTTTTCATTGTTTTCATCATTTGTGCTGTTTTTTCTCTATTGCAGTCCGAACTATACCAATCCACTTGTGTGAGAGTGATGTGTTGGTCTTTTCTTTTTTAATGTTTGAAGAATTTCATTAGTCTAGTTTTATCTGTTGAATTGATTGGGATTGCATCATTATTGATTATGCCCAAGAGCCCTCAATAGATGTCTTCATATCTTCAAATATGACCTACGTTAATAGAGATTCTCTTAAATATCAAGAATGACAGCACTTACAGATCTCCCAATTGGAAGTTGTATCATGAAATAGTTAGTAGAAGATATGTGTTCAAATATGTGTTTACAAGCATAATAACTAGCTTTGTTGATTGAAAGATTTTGATGATTTGCTATTTTAGTTATGCATTGTTTTAGATATTAGAGAAGTGTAGAACATTTAATTTATCAATCCATCCTTTATTTTAAAAATTATTTGAAATTAAATTATAAGGTTTTTTAAGGTTATCTTTTTTTTTAAAATTATTAATTAACTTTTATTTTGATTAACTTTGATAATATATTAGTTGTTTTCAATGAGAGTTAACATTATTCTTCTAATGTTCCCTTATCTACTCATATAGATATCAATTAGGTGCCCCTCCCCCCAAACAAAAAATTATAAGTACTTAGCTATGCAATTAGCACTGTAACAATAACCCATTGAATTTTTAAAAGTTGTTATAAATATTTGTGTGCCAACTAGTAAGTCTTTTTCTTTTTTAATCATCATCAATTAGCAAGATTTTCTATTAGGGAAATTGTTACCTTTTTTATTGTTTATGTTTTTTATCAGCATATAATACAAGAGGTGTTAGATTCAGAAACTTCGACTTCGATCAAGCATTGCTTGATCATGAGCTTCCTTCACCACCCATTGGAAAATTTATGAATCTCACCTAATGGAAGCCCTAAAGGTACAACATTACAAATTGGTGCCATTAGTTGATTTTGGCTATCCAAAAGACATGTCACCTTCCTTTCAGAAGGCTCGTCTCCTTGGTTGTCGTTAACCACTTGATGGATCTAAGGATACACCATCTTCAATACTTGATAACAATTTTGGGCTAATGCAAGACTTACTTCCTAGAAACCTTCAGTTGGACATAGAAGATGAAGACAAAAGAGCGGTAACAACAAAATAACCCTAACATCCTCCATGACAAGGACCATAGGCACCATGACACTAGGAACACCATCAATTTCACTTAAGACATTGAAAATGAAGACGGAAAGAGTGATAACAACGACATAATCCCAATATCCTCCACAATGACGACCACATGCACCCTGACACTAAGAACATCATCAACAAACCCTTCATAAATGCTATCAACATTAGACATCCACTCATGCATTATACGCTCACCAATATAGCGATCAATCAATGGTACCTCTTCTTCAACATTAGACAGCATCGCATGTATATGATCGTGTGACCCATACCAAACGGATCATATCAATCGACACATTCCCCTGCATAAAGTTGGTTATATGTTGTGTGACATAAATAAAGAATGGGTAGGCTTACCCTTTGTTGAGAACTTTATGATTAATGAATCTACTCCCTCACCATATGACAAGGACGTTCAAGATTGTGTAGAACTTGGGCCAGCCTTATCCTCTATACATGTCATAGAGTTTAAAAACTAGGATAACATGATGTGATTCCAGAAAAAGATTCATTCACAACAATAGTGCCTAGATTACCAAAAACTCTTTTGTGAAGCCTTATCCTCTTATCCCACTATAATTGCTTACATCTTAGTGCTACTATCATCCACCCAAAACCTATCCAATGCACCCTCATCCCCCACTACATAATATCTTCCCTATTCTGTCAACTTCCTCGATATGAGATTCATTCACCCTTTTCCTAGGTCATTTATGTCCATCAATACATCTACAAAAGCGGTTATAGGTTCTGGATTACCCTAACCGATGGATTTACTTCCTTAGAAAAATGATATGTGCTTTCATTAGTTTCCAAAGCCTTAGTTGTACCATGGTCATTACTAGGAGAGGTGGAAGTCCTTTTGATAAAGTACGTGGCCTTTATATACAGGGGATCAAAAACATCCTTTTGGTTACGTACAACTTCCTTCTTTGAAACTAAGTATACAATTGGTATACACTTCCTTTTAAGATCTCGCATTTCTTTGAGAACCTCTTTATTTTGGGAACAAATCCCAAAGCAACCAGAAGGTAATTATGGACATTCTCTACTTTCCCCAATCCTAACAACAAACAAGTCGTCTAAAACCTTACTTTACCTATGAAAAATCATACTTCAAAGCTAAGTCACAGTGATGTAAGAGCCTTTCGTAAGCAACGCACACCAAAATTCACATTAATCAAATTCCCAAGGCTTATATCAAATTTGCTTCTTCCTCATTCAATTCGTAGGAATAGTAACACCCAACTATTGTAAATCTTTCCCACATTTGCAATGGTGAATGAGAAACTTGTTTGTTTTCAAAGATTCCAATAATTGTCCCCCTTAATTAAAGCTTTTCGAGGTTGCCATTGTTTGATTTGGGTGATCCATCTTCACTAGAATGTCCAACACATTTACCACAAAACTCTGGCCCTAGCTAGGACTCAATTAGCTCAAAAAAGTTGATTCTAATCCATAAGCCACAATCGAAGACAACAAAGATGGGAACAAGACTGATTTAACAACATAGACTAAATCAACAAAGGATGATCACTGAAACACATCGGCTACAAGTGCTCAATTAAAACTGAAGCCCAAAATCCAGTGAACAGATAACAAATCCAAGTTTCAAGTTTCATAGAATTGAACAACAACCACTTGAACCTACATGTTATGCCCACAACCCACTAAAGATAAACAAGAAGGCAGATAGTAATTGAAATGAACCCCTCAATCCCCCAATTGAAACACCAGAGGAAGAAAGAAAAATAGTAGACACGCCTAATAGAGTTAGCTTCAACCAAAATCTCTCAGTGAAAAGAGTACAATAAGAATTCTGAGCCAAAGCTCAGACCAAATTGATGACACCAACTGGTAAAAGCAAATTCGATCCAGGCCACACTTGAAAATACTAAGTGGTTATTGGGTAAGTAAAATGAAATAGAACTGAAATCCCCCATGTGTCAAGTTTCACTCTTTTGTATTTGGTGGGCATTTTAAGCGGATGGAACTTGATAGCTTGGGGGTTGAACCATCCTATTTCCTAGGAGGTTCAAGTCCCCAAACCCCTCGAATTAACATCATCATCGCCATCATCATCATCATCATCATCATCATCATCATCATCATCATCATTATCAAATAATAATTATTAATATTAATTATTAATGATTATTATCAATTAATATTTTTATTATTAATCTTAATAATTATGATAATAATAATTATTTATTAGTTAGTATAATTAATTATTTTTTATTTGTTGTTATTATTATTGATACTAATAATTATTAATGATAATTAATATTAATATTAATTAGTGTTAATATTAATAATTATTATGCTTATTATTATTAATTCTAATAAGAAATATTATTTTTATTAATTATTATTAATTATTATTATTAATTATTATTACTAATTAATAATAACTATTAATTATTAATAATATTAATAATTATTATTTTAATATTAATAATATTAATAATAATTTTATTTGTGATAATAATAATAATAATAATAATAATAATAATAATAATTATTATTATTATTATTATTATTATTATTATTATTATTATTATTATTATTATTATTATTATTAT
>JACYFF010024822.1:0-11488 GCA_017589665.1 Selenicereus undatus | reverse complement strand
CCATGAGAGGGAAACCTTAGGATGTCTACAAACCCCCCTAATAAAGAAATCAAGGTTAAACTCTGTTTAAGTAGGTTAATTCTACTCAAACATCTAACCATGCAGTTTTGGGTGCAAACTGACTGGTTTTACAAAACTCCTTGATCTCCCATCCTATGGTGTGTATGATTGAAAACAAACACTTGGACCTGATAGTAAACATCATAAGCATCCTAGGAATGAAAAAAATACAAGACTTAAGCCACAATGTAGCTTAAGAAATAAGGTGTACAAAACCGGGTAAAATCTGGTCTTCAAACCCGGTTGTGTGGTTTAGGCTCTTTTCAACAATGTGATCCATGGCTACATATTTGGAGCTTGCAATAGACCTTGTTGGACCTTTTTCTTTTCCATTGATTGTGGAGACTCTATCATCCTCCCCTTGTTGAGAAGATTTGATCCTCAAATCAGCAAGGTAATCATCTTCTTGGTAAGCTTTCAAGTCAGCTACATTGAATGTGGTTGAAACTCCATATTCACCTAGTAAATCAACCCTGTAAACATTATCATTAATACGTTGAAGTACCTCAAAGGGACCTTAGCTCGTGGAATGAGCTTGTTCTTCCTTTTGGATGGAAATCTCTTCTTCCTAAGGTGAATCCACACAAGGTCTCCAGGTTGAAAAACTACTTTCTTCTTGTGCTTGTTGGCCTGAGCTTGATAAGCTTCATTAGTCTTCTCAATCTTGCTCCTTACTAACTCATGAATCTTCTTGATTTCTTCTACCATTGCTGCTGTATCCGCACTTGGCTTTTGGTCTAATGATTGTGGTATAAGATCAAGTGGACTAAGGAGATCAATTCCATAGGCCACTTTGAAAGGGGAAAGACCAGTAGCCTTGCTTGGTGCCCTGTTGTAAGCAGACTTTGCATGGGGTAAAAGAAAATCCCAAGCTTTGGCACGAGGCTTAATCAAAACTCTTAGGAGTGTTCCTAAGGTTCGATTAGTAACCTCAGTTTGCCCATCAGTTTTTGGATGACAAGTAGTACTATACTTCAGTTTAGTACCTAACTTCCACAATGTAATCCAAACGTGACTTAAAAACTTGGTATCCCTATCAGAAACAATAGACCTAGGAATACCATGTGATCTTGCACCTATCTTAAATACAACTCAGCAATATGTGTAGCATCATTAGTCTTGTTGCATGGAATGAAATGAGACATCTTAGAGAACCTATCAACCACAACAAAGATAGAATCCTTATTCCTTTGGATTTTAGGTAGTCCAAGAATAAAGTCCATACTTACATCAAACCATGGTGAAGCTGGAATAGGCAATGGAGTGTATAAGCGGTGGGGTAGTGAATGGCTTTTGGCAACTTGACAAGTCCCACACCTCTTGAGTATGTCCTGTATGTATCTTTCACATTTGGCCAATAATAATGCTCTCTTAGCATGGTGACAGTCTTGGTTTCTCCATAATGTCTAGCCAAAGATCCTCTATGAACTTCCCTGATTAGAAGCTTTCTTGTGCTACACCTTAGTACACATACTCGTGTACCCTTGAAAAGAAATCCTTCCTGGATAAGAAAATCTCCTTTGGGGTGTTTAGAACAATAAACATATAACTCCTCAAAGTCCTCATCCTTGTCATATAAAGCCTTTAGATGCTCAAAACCAAGTACACAAGCATCTAATTGAAATAATAAGAGATACATCCGAGATAGAGCATCTACACCTTGATTGAGTTTACCTGACTTATGCTTGATAGTGAAGTGATATGATTGCATAAACACAACCCACTTGGCATGCGTGAGTTCAACTTATGATGCCCTTGTATGTACTCCAATGCTTCATGGTCAGAATGTAAGATAAACTCACTTGCAATAAGATAATGACTCCAATGCTCTAAACATCTCACAATGGCATAAAATTCTTTATCATAAGTGGAGTACTTCCTTCTTGAATCACATAATTTCTCACTAAAGAAGGCTAGAGGTTTACCTTCCTGAGTAAGAACTCCACCAATACCAACACCAGAGGCATCACATTCAACTTCAAAGACTTTGCTAAAGCACAACAAGGATAGAACCAGTGCTTGAGTAAGCCTAGTCTTGATCTCTTCAATGACAGATTGTGCTTTTGGTGTCCATATAAATGATGTACCCTTGATAACTTCAGTCATAGGAGCTATAATAGTGCTAAAACTACGAATAAATCTCGTGTAGAAAGAAGCTAAACCATGGAAAGCTCGAACATCATGTATACTCTTAGGTATAGGCCAAGACCGAATGGCTTCTATCTTGCTCTCATCTACCTTAATACCATCACTAGTAACAATATAACCAAGAAATGTAACTTCAGGTGTAAAGTAAGCACATTTCTTAAGGTCACCAAACGACTTGTCACGTTCTAAGACAAGCATAACTTGAGTTAAGTGATCTTGATGCTCATGCTCATTCTTAGAATAGACCAGAATATCATCAAAGTATACTACCACAAACTTTCCAATGTAAGGTCTAAACACTTGGTTCATTAACCTCATGAAAGTACTAGGTGCATTAGAAAGACCAAAAGGCATTACCAACCATTCATAGAGTCCTCCTTTAGTCTTGAAAGCTGTCTTCCATTCATCACCTTCTCTAATTCTGATTTGGTAGTAACCACTTTGAAGATCAATCTTAGAGAGCACCTTATAGCTAAACAACTCATCTAACATGTCTTCAAGCCTTGGTATGGGATACCTGTACTTGATAGTGATCTTGTTAATGGCCCTCCTATCAGCACACATTCTCATTCCACCATCCTTCTTAGGCACCAAAAGAGCTGGAACCGCACATGGACTCAAAGACTCTCGAATTAATCCCTTCTCCTTCAACTCTTCAACTTGTCTTTAAATTTCATTGGTGTCCTTTAGATTCATCCTATATGTTGGCTTGTTTGGTAGGATGGAACCAGGAACAAGATCAATGTGATGTTGAATGTCCCTTTTAGGAGACAAACCCGAAGGTATCTCATCAGGAAACAAGTGACAGAAGTTTTCAACGAGTGTTCTTGCAATGGGGTGAGTGGGCATCAAACTTTCTGGTTCATCTTGTATGCTTAGTATCCACTCTTTAAAGACTCTAAACTCATGTTGAGAGGCCTTTAAAACTGACTCACTCAAGGACAGTAGGCATTCATTGTGTTTGGGCTTATTTTGTGGAGTTTGGATGGGGGTAAAGGGGCTAGGGTGTCTTCTTGCCATCCTTGGTGAATGAATAGGTGTTTAGGTAGCCATTATGCATAACTCTACGTTCATACAACCATGGCCTTCCTAATAGCATATGATATGCATCCATAGGAATAACATCACACCATAAGTCATCTTGATAGTGCTTTCCAATGGAGAAAGAGATTAAACACCGAGAGTTCACCTGAATTCCTTTGCTTTGGTTCAGCCATTGGATGTTGTAAGGGTGTTGATGAGTTATTGTTTGTAGCCCTAGTTTCTCAATCATACTTAAAGAAACTACATTAGCACAACTTCCTTCATCAATGATCAAAGAGCATATCTTCCCTTGGGCAGTACATCAAGTGTGGAATATGTTCTCTCTTTGTTAATCTGTAACTCCTCTTTGATTACTTAGAACTCATCTCAAAACTAAGAGTTCACCTTCATCAGCCTCTTCAATAACTTCATCTTGAGTTTCCTCAAGTTTTGGTTCACTTTCAACCTAATTTTCCTCCTCTTGAAACGCCTCCTTCACGGCTGTCCATTCGGCTAAGGTAATGACTTTTCTGTTTGGGTAGTTCGAGGCTATGTGGCCTAATCCTTGGCACTTGAAACATATTTTAGTGCTCATAGGATTGGGGTTAGGTCGAATTGGGGGTGCTGGAGCCTTTTGTGGAGCTGGGGTTCTTTGTGGATTTGAGGGGAAAGGATTTTGTGGCTTAGAAATAAGACTGGAACCACCCTTGCTAAAAGGTTGGTTCCGAATGAAAGGCAGTGTATTTTGAGGTTTTTGGGGTTGTTTGGCCTTCTTTTGTTGTTCCACTTTATGTACCAAGACACAAACATCATCAAGAGAAGTGTATGATTGCAATTCAACCACATTGGAGTACCTAGGATCAAGTCCTCCTAAGTACCTTACTATGGTTTGTTCTTCTGGCTCTTGAATATCACACTTAATAAGCAACTTCTCAAACTCTCGTGTATATTCTTCAACATTGATATTGCCTTGAGTAAGGTTATGAAGTTGAGAATAGCAATCTTGGACATAAGTTGGTGGTAGAAAACGAGCCTTGAGTTTGGATTTCATTTTATCCCATGTATGGATCTTTAATTTCCTTTCTCTTATCTGTTTTGAACACAAGTTAGTCCACCACATAGATGCATACTTTCTAAGTCTTAAGGCTACCAATTTAACCTTCTTATCATTAGGAACATCTTTATATTCAAAGACTTTCTCAATAGTATGCAACCAATCTAGGAATTCCTCAGGATCAAGCTTACCTTCAAATTCAGGAACTTTCACTCTGAAGTCATTGGAATTTGCTTGAAACCGTGGCTCTCCTCTAGCCATTCTAGGCATTTCTTCTTAACTTAAGGTGTCAATATCATGGCTATAAACTTGTTCACGTCCTCTAGGTTCATATTGAAGAGTTTCTTTATTCAGCTTTTGCTTTTGCTTCAAAACCGAACCCAATTGCTTTCTCAAGTACTCATTTTGTGCTTGAGTTTGTTGATTCTTTTATGAGTCCTCTCGAATTTTGCTGGCCAAGAACTCATTTTGCTTCATCAAAGCTTCGAACTTTTCTTCCAAGGTCATGCTTATTGAATTCATGCCTGAACAAGGTCACTTAAACAAGTGAATCAACTCGGAATAGGGGTGGCACGGACGTGCTTAGGGACATGGAGTGATCGTGCTGATTTTCTGCTTGGCACGGCTGAAATTAGCCGGTTTTTGGGTTTGTCTTTAGGAAGGTGTTTAGATGGCTTTTGGAAGTGTGAGGGATGTACTAGGCCTAGGAGAAGCCAAGCTCTGATACTAAATATGATGTATCTTTGAGGGGAAGAAAGAAAACCAAAGCAAGAATGCAAAGGCTCACGGTTAGCAAACTGAAATTTCAGCTTAAAGCCTTGAACTTGTGTAGAAAGACAATGAAAATGATAGAGCTAAACTCGAAGTTTGGATACAGAAACACCACCAAACTCAAGCTTAGGGTCCTTAATCTTGGACTAAGATACAAAAACACCATTGAAACAAAGGTTAGGACTTACTTGATCACCACTTTCATCAACCAAATTAAGGATAAGCAAGTGAAGTTTTTGGAATCTAAAAGCAAAAGCTCTCAAAAGAGTATTATGAATTTCTAGTCTAATGAATAAACCCAAGGCCATGTGATACATAAGGGTACAAGCAAGCAAGCAAGCTAGCACACTCCTAAGCTTTCCTCCCTAGGAAGGAAAGGTGTTAATTAGGCTAATTCTCACGGTTTATACTAACCGTGTACAAAGCTTGTTTACACCTAGTTTAATTGCATCCAAATCAACAAGGAAAGCAAAACAAATGTCATTACAATTAACTTAAACTTAAGCTTAATCATTCAGAAATCAAGTTAGGAACATGTGTTTCAGCTGTAAAGTAGCTTCCTCTTTTCGGTTGGCCAATGAGAGCCGTGGAACAACTTCTTTTGCAGCTTGCTTCCTATTGGCCATTCTTCCCAAGGTTGCAGCCTATGATTGTAGCTTAGGGATGTGTGCTACACCTTGGAGTGTGTGCCACTCTAGCTGAAGAGGAGTAAACTGACAGATAAAGCAAATGAACCGTGCTCCTTTAAACTGGTGTCATAGGCAGATTTCAGGCCGATTTTGCAGCAAAAATAAACCCTAACAAAAGTGTGCATGATTTTGTTTTCAGCCATGAGAGGGAAACCTTAGGATGTCTACAAACCCCCCTAATAAAGAAATCAAGGTTAAACTCTGTTTAAGTAGGTTAATTCTACTCAAACATCTAACCATGCAGTTTTGGGTGCAAACTGACTGGTTTTACAAAACTCCTTGATCTCCCATCCTATGGTGTGTATGATTGAAAACAAACACTTGGACCTGATAGTAAACATCATAAGCATCCTAGGAATGAAAAAAATACAAGACTTAAGCCACAATGTAGCTTAAGAAATAAGGTGTACAAAACCGGGTAAAATCTGGTCTTCAAACCCGGTTGTGTGGTTTAGGCTCTTTTCAACAATGTGATCCATGGCTACATATTTGGAGCTTGCAATAGACCTTGTTGGACCTTTTTCTTTTCCATTGATTGTGGAGACTCTATCATCCTCCCCTTGTTGAGAAGATTTGATCCTCAAATCAGCAAGGTAATCATCTTCTTGGTAAGCTTTCAAGTCAGCTACATTGAATGTGGTTGAAACTCCATATTCACCTAGTAAATCAACCCTGTAAACATTATCATTAATACGTTGAAGTACCTCAAAGGGACCTTAGCTCGTGGAATGAGCTTGTTCTTCCTTTTGGATGGAAATCTCTTCTTCCTAAGGTGAATCCACACAAGGTCTCCAGGTTGAAAAACTACTTTCTTCTTGTGCTTGTTGGCCTGAGCTTGATAAGCTTCATTAGTCTTCTCAATCTTGCTCCTTACTAACTCATGAATCTTCTTGATTTCTTCTACCATTGCTGCTGTATCCGCACTTGGCTTTTGGTCTAATGATTGTGGTATAAGATCAAGTGGACTAAGGAGATCAATTCCATAGGCCACTTTGAAAGGGGAAAGACCAGTAGCCTTGCTTGGTGCCCTGTTGTAAGCAGACTTTGCATGGGGTAAAAGAAAATCCCAAGCTTTGGCACGAGGCTTAATCAAAACTCTTAGGAGTGTTCCTAAGGTTCGATTAGTAACCTCAGTTTGCCCATCAGTTTTTGGATGACAAGTAGTACTATACTTCAGTTTAGTACCTAACTTCCACAATGTAATCCAAACGTGACTTAAAAACTTGGTATCCCTATCAGAAACAATAGACCTAGGAATACCATGTGATCTTGCACCTATCTTAAATACAACTCAGCAATATGTGTAGCATCATTAGTCTTGTTGCATGGAATGAAATGAGACATCTTAGAGAACCTATCAACCACAACAAAGATAGAATCCTTATTCCTTTGGATTTTAGGTAGTCCAAGAATAAAGTCCATACTTACATCAAACCATGGTGAAGCTGGAATAGGCAATGGAGTGTATAAGCGGTGGGGTAGTGAATGGCTTTTGGCAACTTGACAAGTCCCACACCTCTTGAGTATGTCCTGTATGTATCTTTCACATTTGGCCAATAATAATGCTCTCTTAGCATGGTGACAGTCTTGGTTTCTCCATAATGTCTAGCCAAAGATCCTCTATGAACTTCCCTGATTAGAAGCTTTCTTGTGCTACACCTTAGTACACATACTCGTGTACCCTTGAAAAGAAATCCTTCCTGGATAAGAAAATCTCCTTTGGGGTGTTTAGAACAATAAACATATAACTCCTCAAAGTCCTCATCCTTGTCATATAAAGCCTTTAGATGCTCAAAACCAAGTACACAAGCATCTAATTGAAATAATAAGAGATACATCCGAGATAGAGCATCTACACCTTGATTGAGTTTACCTGACTTATGCTTGATAGTGAAGTGATATGATTGCATAAACACAACCCACTTGGCATGCGTGAGTTCAACTTATGATGCCCTTGTATGTACTCCAATGCTTCATGGTCAGAATGTAAGATAAACTCACTTGCAATAAGATAATGACTCCAATGCTCTAAACATCTCACAATGGCATAAAATTCTTTATCATAAGTGGAGTACTTCCTTCTTGAATCACATAATTTCTCACTAAAGAAGGCTAGAGGTTTACCTTCCTGAGTAAGAACTCCACCAATACCAACACCAGAGGCATCACATTCAACTTCAAAGACTTTGCTAAAGCACAACAAGGATAGAACCAGTGCTTGAGTAAGCCTAGTCTTGATCTCTTCAATGACAGATTGTGCTTTTGGTGTCCATATAAATGATGTACCCTTGATAACTTCAGTCATAGGAGCTATAATAGTGCTAAAACTACGAATAAATCTCGTGTAGAAAGAAGCTAAACCATGGAAAGCTCGAACATCATGTATACTCTTAGGTATAGGCCAAGACCGAATGGCTTCTATCTTGCTCTCATCTACCTTAATACCATCACTAGTAACAATATAACCAAGAAATGTAACTTCAGGTGTAAAGTAAGCACATTTCTTAAGGTCACCAAACGACTTGTCACGTTCTAAGACAAGCATAACTTGAGTTAAGTGATCTTGATGCTCATGCTCATTCTTAGAATAGACCAGAATATCATCAAAGTATACTACCACAAACTTTCCAATGTAAGGTCTAAACACTTGGTTCATTAACCTCATGAAAGTACTAGGTGCATTAGAAAGACCAAAAGGCATTACCAACCATTCATAGAGTCCTCCTTTAGTCTTGAAAGCTGTCTTCCATTCATCACCTTCTCTAATTCTGATTTGGTAGTAACCACTTTGAAGATCAATCTTAGAGAGCACCTTATAGCTAAACAACTCATCTAACATGTCTTCAAGCCTTGGTATGGGATACCTGTACTTGATAGTGATCTTGTTAATGGCCCTCCTATCAGCACACATTCTCATTCCACCATCCTTCTTAGGCACCAAAAGAGCTGGAACCGCACATGGACTCAAAGACTCTCGAATTAATCCCTTCTCCTTCAACTCTTCAACTTGTCTTTAAATTTCATTGGTGTCCTTTAGATTCATCCTATATGTTGGCTTGTTTGGTAGGATGGAACCAGGAACAAGATCAATGTGATGTTGAATGTCCCTTTTAGGAGACAAACCCGAAGGTATCTCATCAGGAAACAAGTGACAGAAGTTTTCAACGAGTGTTCTTGCAATGGGGTGAGTGGGCATCAAACTTTCTGGTTCATCTTGTATGCTTAGTATCCACTCTTTAAAGACTCTAAACTCATGTTGAGAGGCCTTTAAAACTGACTCACTCAAGGACAGTAGGCATTCATTGTGTTTGGGCTTATTTTGTGGAGTTTGGATGGGGGTAAAGGGGCTAGGGTGTCTTCTTGCCATCCTTGGTGAATGAATAGGTGTTTAGGTAGCCATTATGCATAACTCTACGTTCATACAACCATGGCCTTCCTAATAGCATATGATATGCATCCATAGGAATAACATCACACCATAAGTCATCTTGATAGTGCTTTCCAATGGAGAAAGAGATTAAACACCGAGAGTTCACCTGAATTCCTTTGCTTTGGTTCAGCCATTGGATGTTGTAAGGGTGTTGATGAGTTATTGTTTGTAGCCCTAGTTTCTCAATCATACTTAAAGAAACTACATTAGCACAACTTCCTTCATCAATGATCAAAGAGCATATCTTCCCTTGGGCAGTACATCAAGTGTGGAATATGTTCTCTCTTTGTTAATCTGTAACTCCTCTTTGATTACTTAGAACTCATCTCAAAACTAAGAGTTCACCTTCATCAGCCTCTTCAATAACTTCATCTTGAGTTTCCTCAAGTTTTGGTTCACTTTCAACCTAATTTTCCTCCTCTTGAAACGCCTCCTTCACGGCTGTCCATTCGGCTAAGGTAATGACTTTTCTGTTTGGGTAGTTCGAGGCTATGTGGCCTAATCCTTGGCACTTGAAACATATTTTAGTGCTCATAGGATTGGGGTTAGGTCGAATTGGGGGTGCTGGAGCCTTTTGTGGAGCTGGGGTTCTTTGTGGATTTGAGGGGAAAGGATTTTGTGGCTTAGAAATAAGACTGGAACCACCCTTGCTAAAAGGTTGGTTCCGAATGAAAGGCAGTGTATTTTGAGGTTTTTGGGGTTGTTTGGCCTTCTTTTGTTGTTCCACTTTATGTACCAAGACACAAACATCATCAAGAGAAGTGTATGATTGCAATTCAACCACATTGGAGTACCTAGGATCAAGTCCTCCTAAGTACCTTACTATGGTTTGTTCTTCTGGCTCTTGAATATCACACTTAATAAGCAACTTCTCAAACTCTCGTGTATATTCTTCAACATTGATATTGCCTTGAGTAAGGTTATGAAGTTGAGAATAGCAATCTTGGACATAAGTTGGTGGTAGAAAACGAGCCTTGAGTTTGGATTTCATTTTATCCCATGTATGGATCTTTAATTTCCTTTCTCTTATCTGTTTTGAACACAAGTTAGTCCACCACATAGATGCATACTTTCTAAGTCTTAAGGCTACCAATTTAACCTTCTTATCATTAGGAACATCTTTATATTCAAAGACTTTCTCAATAGTATGCAACCAATCTAGGAATTCCTCAGGATCAAGCTTACCTTCAAATTCAGGAACTTTCACTCTGAAGTCATTGGAATTTGCTTGAAACCGTGGCTCTCCTCTAGCCATTCTAGGCATTTCTTCTTAACTTAAGGTGTCAATATCATGGCTATAAACTTGTTCACGTCCTCTAGGTTCATATTGAAGAGTTTCTTTATTCAGCTTTTGCTTTTGCTTCAAAACCGAACCCAATTGCTTTCTCAAGTACTCATTTTGTGCTTGAGTTTGTTGATTCTTTTATGAGTCCTCTCGAATTTTGCTGGCCAAGAACTCATTTTGCTTCATCAAAGCTTCGAACTTTTCTTCCAAGGTCATGCTTATTGAATTCATGCCTGAACAAGGTCACTTAAACAAGTGAATCAACTCGGAATAGGGGTGGCACGGACGTGCTTAGGGACATGGAGTGATCGTGCTGATTTTCTGCTTGGCACGGCTGAAATTAGCCGGTTTTTGGGTTTGTCTTTAGGAAGGTGTTTAGATGGCTTTTGGAAGTGTGAGGGATGTACTAGGCCTAGGAGAAGCCAAGCTCTGATACTAAATATGATGTATCTTTGAGGGGAAGAAAGAAAACCAAAGCAAGAATGCAAAGGCTCACGGTTAGCAAACTGAAATTTCAGCTTAAAGCCTTGAACTTGTGTAGAAAGACAATGAAAATGATAGAGCTAAACTCGAAGTTTGGATACAGAAACACCACCAAACTCAAGCTTAGGGTCCTTAATCTTGGACTAAGATACAAAAACACCATTGAAACAAAGGTTAGGACTTACTTGATCACCACTTTCATCAACCAAATTAAGGATAAGCAAGTGAAGTTTTTGGAATCTAAAAGCAAAAGCTCTCAAAAGAGTATTATGAATTTCTAGTCTAATGAATAAACCCAAGGCCATGTGATACATAAGGGTACAAGCAAGCAAGCAAGCTAGCACACTCCTAAGCTTTCCTCCCTAGGAAGGAAAGGTGTTAATTAGGCTAATTCTCACGGTTTATACTAACCGTGTACAAAGCTTGTTTACACCTAGTTTAATTGCATCCAAATCAACAAGGAAAGCAAAACAAATGTCATTACAATTAACTTAAACTTAAGCTTAATCATTCAGAAATCAAGTTAGGAACATGTGTTTCAGCTG
>JACYFF010024804.1:0-36030 GCA_017589665.1 Selenicereus undatus | reverse complement strand
GATCATCCTTAGTACAATCAAGTTGGATCAGATCACACCAATTGAGGTCTGGTTTGTGAAAGGTTAAGACTCCTTTGTCTAACAGGTCAGACCGGATCAGATCATTATAGATGAAAATGCTGTGTTAAGTTGGATAGATTACCCTGTACTGACAGATTATCATGTGGATTAGACTAATGTCTAGTCAGCAAACAACAAAGAAATAACGATAAACAATAAAAGAAGCAGTAATTTCGCTACAGTATTCTTCCAATGATAAACACATTGTCATGTTACATCACACCAAGGAATAGGCACAACAAGTTTACCATAAAGTCCTTCTGGACTGTCTTCTAGTTTAGCAAGGCAAAAAAATATATTGATGGATTCCTCGTATAGGTAGAATTCATTAAGCTACTACATTCATGGCATATATCCATTAGTTTCAAACTGAATAGCCAAACATAAGCAGCAGTATCCTAGAACTTACCACTACTTCCTTGAACTTTTGAGCTTTGTAGTTTCATAGACAACTACCATGTTCTTCACCTCTGGAGCAATGACATTGGTAGATGATGTGACGATCTTGTGGCAGTATTGCACCCTTAATTTATGAATTCCAACAACCTAAGATTGGAAGGGGGGGAAGGGGGGAGAGGGGGGCAGCAAGGGGATCCATTAACTTGTATTAGAACCTCATAAGATAAGCAAAAACAATAGATAACAACCTGACATTGAGTTGCTATACATAAACAAATTTTATCAATTCTTTTTAGGAAAAAAAAATTGAAAAGAAGAGAGGAACTAGAAAACATAATTCCCGAACAATTGATATCAATTAGATGCATTTTTTTATTTTTGGGGAGAGGGGAAAACCATTAATGAAAATTTATATAATATCCTCAATGAAAATCTTGTAATCAAAATAAATCCATTTTAGTTTCTAATTGACACCAAACTAGGACAACACCCCTACCAACTGAATCACCTCTACTAGCTGAATCACCTCTAAACATATATAACATTATTCTGAAGACCAAATGTACTTTTTACAATCTATTGTGGGCGCTAATTTTACTCAATAGCAAAATATGAATAGCCAACCCAAAAAATAATAGAAAAAAAGGAGGTTGTGCCTGCCAACACAATGCAAATATGCAATACTATTACATTGCTTACCATTCTCTACCACATACAATAGCAGTATTGCATCTCACCCAAGTGACCCAACCCAAAAGGGTAGGCAAACAGACAGTGACAACATGCAATGCTAACACAGAGAACTTAGAACTCAGAACAGTATCCAATATCCATGCATTTAAGCTAAGCACCCCCCTGGGAATATTACCAATTGATTCTCTCTCATTTAATAATGATGACAATAGGTAGTGGAAGATCAAACACTTTTAAATGAGAAAGCCTGCAGCATGCTAACCTCATTCTTCCTCAATCCAACGTCCCAACGGGTTGCCACACCTTTGTATTCCTCCATATGCCTCATAACATAAGTACCTCCATTATGATCTTGTTTGGAATTATCGATTTTCCAAGGCATATCTATGTGTCTTTCTTGAAACTGTTGAATGGAAGTCCCTTTCCTATCATCACTCCATTCCTTGACAAGACATTCTCCCAAAAGTGTACTCTGCTTGGTTTGCATATGATTTTTTAAAAAATAGTATCATTATATGCTTCATTTGAAAAATAATAAAACAAAACAACAATGTGTAACCTCACCAAATGATCTGTGAAGAACTCGTATAGGCAACTATCCTTTGGTGCTTTTTTTTTTCTTATGGTCTATTATATCCATAGTTTTGTCCTTGAAATTAAAGCAAAGAACAATTTGTCTTTTCTTATGTAAAAAATGGAAAAACACTTGAAAACCCAACATAAAGTTTTTTTGTCAATGTAGAATAACATACCCATCATGGTGATAACCTAATTTCCAAATAATAGTTACCAGCAAAAACAGTTACAAAAAATACATTTAAAAGTAATATGTTTGAGTAAGTTTTACCAAGTCAACTTCCTTGAATTTGACATGCAAAGTCAATGACAGCTCCTCATTAAGCCTATGAAGGAATGCAGCTTTTGCTTAGGCTTCATCTTTTGTATTGATGTATAGATCCTTCAAGGCAAAACTTAAAAAAAAAATAAAAATATTTGTACTTGACTAACTGTTCATATGTAAAAGCATATATATTCATGTGAAAATGTTATATAAGAATCTTTTTAATTGACTTACCAATGCTTCACTTGTAAAGAAAACCCGATGAACGCTAGATCGATCTCTGTACTACTCACGTACATTCAGTATATGCGCCCAAATATTGATGACAGTTTTGTCAACGTCATTATCCCCAACAAGACTTGAAAGCGCACGTCTTGTAGCCATATAGTACATATCATCATACAACACTTGGCTACAAAAATAAATAAATAAATTCTACATTGAACTATGCTTGGATTGTACATAGAAAATGGTTTTGCTCATTTCAAAGCTATTCACATATGAATGACTTAGTTATGCAACTCAGGACAGTAAAGAGTGAATTAATCACCCACGTCATATTACTTATCTGATGGATATAAAAATCAACTCAGAATAGCAAAGACAAAAATAGACAGATTACATCTGTACCATTTCGTATATTACTCAATCCACTAGTTAACTGGCTCATGATAAACAAAACTAAAGTATTTTACTGATTGCATTTGTTAATATCCTTTCTACAGTCAATGAACCAATTCCATGAAGGCACATAATTATGGTTAGCTATTCTCTAAACTTTAACCTCATAAACAACAGCTACAACCACATTTTACAAGGGAAAAAAGAGAGGGTGGGAGGATGGGGAAGCGAAAAATGAACCAGAGGAATTGCTAATGACAAACTACTATATTTCTAAAGTAATGACATGAGCAAATGTTTGTATACTCTTCAGTAGCTTTGGTAGTTTAGCCTTTGTAAACCCATTAAAATCAATGAATGCAGTGTAAACATTAATAATGGTTAATTTATTAATCTTTTATATACATTCATATATTCCTCAAATTACCATGTCCACAAATCTCAAAAGCAGAATGCTAGAGAAAATATTGACGGTCAATGCCTAATTTAAGAATCACCTACGTTAGATAATACTTTGGGATCAGGTTCATGAAATGCATGCTAGGAACTGTAAACAGTGTGTAGTTACCTTTGGTCTTCTAACGAGTTAAACACAAAATCTGCATATAGCTTCGGTTCATAGGCTATTGCCCCAAAGATACTCACGTTCCTTTGCATCTAAGGAGAGCACAAAAAAGGTGTGAACTCTTTCCTTTCTCGGTGAGGATAGTTGCGCCTTTCTAACATTCTATTTCCTGCATCTCCTTTCAAAACACAATTTGATATTAGTCAAGTTCATAAAGTAGTACTTTAAAGGAAGAATAGTAACTAGCAATGCATTTAAGATTTTTTAGGAAATCCCAAATAACGATGAACGAGAAATGGAGTAGCAATGCATGTAACATTGTGTTTGCATCTAAGATTTTTTAGGAAATCCCAAACACTCACAATTCTTCACAGGCTAAGTGGGCTCTTGTGCAGCAAAGATAGACTTTCCAAAAACCTTAAATACCCACCAACAAAGAAGTCCCGGTGTTCTGGCAAGTAACTTCATAAAAGTCCATAGCAAAAAACAGTGGATGCAGGCTCTATGAGACTGATCATTCACAATTCGAACGCTAATATAGTGGAAGCTTGTTGGTTATGTACTCTCTTACCTCAATGCTAGTACATGCCTATCTCCCAGACATTCTTTGCTGCTAAAAGAACTGTAATGATCAACCACAATCACTCTAGCAACAAAACTTCAGAAACCAAGGCAAAACACAACAATTCAAACTCTTGGATATGATCTTCAGTATAACCCAAATTGACAGGACATGCCATGCACATCATGAGTCTAGGATATCCCTATTCACATCCATGCCCCAGAGTAACAAGTAAGAAAGGTGCAGGGTGTCCTTTGCCAACCATACTTAGGTTCCATTGCATGGTTACTTTCAACTGTAAGCATATTGCCTTAAAGCAACCATGCCAATAACTCCCTCATCAAGCGACATCTTATTGCACATCTTTCTATGTATCTAAGACCATCAAAACCCTAGGTCTTGTGCCCAGCCAACAGCTCATAAGTTCTGGTAGAAAAGGAGTAAACTATTATAAAAGAAACCATCCCTTTATGAAAAGAATGTACAAGTAAACCACAATACTCATTTAAGTTCGACCAATTAACTATAAAAGTTCACCCAAGTGGTACAAAAAATTACTTAAAACTTCATCTCATCCAAAAAGATGCTTCTAAAGTCCAAGCGCACATGTCAAAATAAATTAGATTATTATTAATCCATATAAAATCTGCATAGTATTTAGGTACACATCTATATATCATAATGAAATGTCATTGAAACTAATCCAAAAACCCTTACCCTTGAAACCACAAGTTAAATGTCATTGAAACAAATCCAAAAATTTGCAGCAGCATACTAGACACCTATCATTCTATAAACACTTACGTGCTGCTAAATGAGAGTATTTGCCATTTTTGTAAGACATCGGGGTGCTTCCCCCCCCCCCCCTAAAAAATGCTCAGAATTGTGATGCTTTTTGGACCACTACACCAGCATATTTAGATTGGCATCCAACCCCTTTCACTCGTCCTGAAAAAAAAAGGGTGGAAACAGAGAGAGAGAGACAAATAGAGAGGACAAAGAAACTCCAAAAAAGAAGACACACACACACACACACACACACACACACACACACACACACACACACACACAGAGAGAGAGAGAGAGAGCAAAGAAGAAAGGTGAAAACATACCTGTTGCCACTTGCATGTTGCTGGATAGCATGGACCTCATTGTTGGTCTTGTTGACACTTTCTCCATAATGCCTTTTCCTTTGCCAACATAGCTTGCTTCTAGTACATCTCGCAATGGAATGTTCGCATCTAGCTCTCTCATCACAAATCCAGTAGCAGGGGCATCACTGTCTCCTTCAGGCTCTGCTTGACAGATGAAGATTTTTGTAACACAACCATGTGGTTACCCAAAAAAAAAAGAAAAAAAAAGAGCAATAATATGGTACAACTGATTGGTTTTCTTTTTTTTCTTTTTTTTTTTGGTTTGCCTTGTTACTATTTTTCTTCTGATCTCAAACAGGTTAAAAATATACATGCAGTTGATCTAATGAGCTGTTTCGTTCATGCTTGCTTCTGTGTGTATGATCTTTTAGACAAAACATAACTAAAAAAGAAGTATCATGCATGCTATTTGAATTATAGCTGGTTTTCTGATCTGTATGAGTCTAGCCAGCTAGTTTTGTGCTGCCAAGAAAGTATCTCTCACGACAGAGAGAGAGAGAGAGAGAGAGAGAGAGAGAGAGCGTAATATCAGCAATAATTCAGTGCTAATTAATCATCATAACTAAATAAATAAGCTCTAAGCATATGTTTGTCATTATCAGTACGCTAGGCTTCTTCCAGAGTCATTAGCAGGATCAGGTGCACCTGATCAGAGCCGCACGAAATAGTAGTTAGACATTGAAGAGTGATTTATCTCTCTGCTTGCTGTGTTAATAAGTACAAATCCCCTTTTGATTGCAAGTTACGATATGGAATTTTCATCATATTACCTATTGTGATGGTTTTTGGGCCAGTCCACCAGCATAGTTAGACTGCCATCCACCCCCTTCCCCCCTCCCCAAAAGTGGATGAGTGGATGAGTACTTGATTTTCTTTTGTGAGCCAATGTTTACATTCATTGTGCTTGTGTCAGGCCATGTTTACATTCATTATGTAAAGAGAGAGAGAGAGAGAGAGAGACAAATAGAGAGGCCAAGGAACAAAGGTGGAAACATACCTGTTGGCACTTGCATGGACCTCATTCTTGGTCTTCTTGACACTTCCTCCATAATAGCTTTGCCTTTCCCAACATAGCTATGTTCTTGTACATCTCGCAATGGAACATCGACATCTAGCTCTCTGATCACAACTGCAGTAGTAGGGGCAGTCTCTTCAGTCTCTTCTTCATGCTCTTCTTCATGCTCTTCTTCATGGATGAAGAGATGAGTGGCTGTTGGCTCATTCTCTTCTTGAGACAAGTCAAGGTTGAAACTTGGCGGAGTAAATTGTGGGAAGTGATGTTTGCTTTTTTGGGCAGTCAAAAATTGCTTCTCGATTGCCTCAACCGCCAACAAGAAATCTTCCGACTCATATGGGTCGGGTGAGAGTACCGGTTTGGTACTCTTTGACTTCCCCGACAAAGTTGTCTCTACAAACAGCGCATCAGTTGTGGTCTGCACAGGTATTGTTCTTACTCTCTTTAGTGAAGCATGTGCTTCAGGAACCAACTTCTCTAATTCCGTGATCACCCCTGCCAAGACACGAGTATTGGTGATGATCTCATTGCTCGCCTTCTTAGCATCCTCAAGAACTGCCTGGTCAAAACAAAGACAGGCCAAGCAACATAAGGTCGATGTTGAGTCTGAGTCCTAGGTTACGTTCATCCTTAAGACTTCACACAAGTCTACTTACTTGGGGGCTATTTTGACATTTCCTTATGAATTCACATCAAATCAAAATACTAAAAAAGTGATTATATTTGAAGTTTAACTTAACCTTGGATTTGATGGTCAGGGCACATGACAAGAATATGTGAGCGTTATATCTACTTCTAGATATCACACACAAGAATATATGAGCGTTGTATCTACTTCTAGATATCACACTCAAACATAAGAGTATGGCCATTTACCAACTACATAGACACCTAAATGTTACATATAGTACAGAGCAAAGAGTCTAACATAGGGGGTCATATACCTTCATCTTTGACCGTACAGTATCATGTTCAGCTTCAGTAGCAGCTTCAGGGGTTGCATTAGATGGTTCCTCTTCATGAACCACTTGAGCTTCAACGGGCCTTTCAGTCTCATCTAGACAGTCCTCAAGGGCACCTTTGCCAAAACTGACTTCAAATTCTTATTCTTCCCTTGATTTCACTTTATCATTTGTCCATCCTCTTAAGGTTGGGAACTGATGCTTGACAGTTCGTACTTTGAAAACAACCTGATCAAGATAACAAAGCTATGAAAATAAGAAAAGAGTTCAATTTGTTTTTACAAAACTTGCATGAAAAATTAGATGGTGTAAAATTTTAACGATTCCAATTAAGTACATGAATAAAATGAATGAATAGAAATTCTCAACGTACCATTAGGAAAAGTATTGGCCCTGTAAAAAACCTCGAGTTCTTCTTTTTCCACTCATCAACTGATGAGACAAGGGCTGCCATTGTATATCGCGCCCAATTGAGTTCTCTCACTTTGCTTAAGTCCAATAATGAATTGTTCGAACCAAAAATGTGCTATTTGTAAGGTACTTTTTCACCAATTTTATGCTTGTTTTAATAATATTTTTTAGGTTTTTAATTGGTTTTATTTTACTTTGTAGATTTTTAATAAATGCGGAAAAAGGGCTGAAAATGGCAAAAAATATGAGAAAATGGGGAAAATATCGGGAACCGAAAAAATCGGTCCAAAATTTCAAGCAAAACTGGTTCAGCGCTTTAAGTAACCCCCCCTTTCTTCGCGTTTGTATTCTTCTTCTCCCTCACTCGTCTGCTTCCCTAACCCCAGAACTCGAAACCCAGCCTCGACCCTTCATCCCTCGACCCAGAAATTTGCCTCATCGCCACGCCCACTCTCTCTCTACCTCATCATCTCTCTCTCTTCCAGCACACCCTCGCCCAAAACCACCCTCGCCCACAGTAATCCACAACCCTCAGCCCACCGAAAACACAAACCCAGAAACCATCCCAGCCCACGGTTTCAACTTCGTCCAACCCATCCCACCACCCGTAATTCACGCCCCAAACGTCAGCACACCCACCACCTGGCTTCATCTCCAACGTCCAGCTAGCGTGCATCGAAGGGGCAAGGTTGAAGGAGTTCGGGTATTTAAGCGTTGCAGAGACGCCATTGAAGGGGGGTTCGAGTTCTTTTTAGGTAATTTTAGGTAGAATTAGGAGTAGGTTAGGTTTAATTTTGTTTAGGTTTGGTCTAAATTCGCTTTCCTTATCATTTTCGTATTCGAATTTCTGTTTCCATTTTCGATTTTTCCAGATTAGGGTTTCGATTCTCAGCTTCATTTCTCAATTTTCGAGTTTAGGGTTTCGAATTTCGGTTGTAATTGTAAGAATTCTTGGCTTTATTTGGTTGCAATGTTGAGCAATTTCATTCGTGTTCTTCCCCTTTTCCTGTTCGAATTCGGTTCCCCTCTCCCCTGTTGTTGGTTTATTCACATAGCTGCGTTTGGATTCGATGCTTGTGTTTTGGTTCGAATCGAATGGTTGCTTTTGGGTCATTCGATGGTTGCATTTTGGGATTCACAGCTCTTGTGAGTATTCATATGCCCTGTTACCTTCGTTTTGTTTCAATGCTGCGTTTTACCCTTCCCCTGTCTTAAGCGTGGTTTTGTGCCCTGTTGTTACTCGTTAAGTTTGCTCTGGTTGTTCTGATTGCCTCTGTTCAGCACTGTTGGTTTAGTTTACTGGTTTAATAAGTTAACTTTGATTTGGTTGAATGATTGCTCAAGCTCGATTTCGTTGTTATAGTTGAGTTAGCTTTTCAAATCCGGTAAATTTCATTAGTATGAACTATTATTCATGCTTTTGAGGTGATACTGTTTGAATAAGGTTGCTAGTTGAGTTTTAATGCTTTAGTTGATTTAGTAGAAATAAGTGGTTTAGTAGATGAGCTTAGTTATTTTGAGGTATTAGTACTCTTTGATTAATATCACTTAGCATAGTTAATATTAGGTTTAATCACTTTATTTAAATGACCATAATCTCAACGTTTTTCCCTGTGGATCGACCCTTAAGTACTACGACTGACAATCGACTATTTGAGGTTTCTTTTCTTTTGTTATTTTTCCACCCCCCTCAAAAACCGCTCAACATGAATCAAGTACCAAGCAATTTACTTCACCTCTTTAGTTCCCATTGATACAACTAGACACCACAAACACTATGAAGTTTCTTTTAAATTCTTTTCCCCCATCTACCTGACTACAAATCATGTCAACCATCTCTCCAGATTTAAGGACACTATCTCGGTCAGGCCATTGTTCTTTCCATTGCTTGAGTAAGGTTTTGAATTCCGTACTAGAATTTGTTTCACTTTTGGCCTTAGTCACCTCAAAGGGGCCCTTGGGAAGAGCTAATGTCATATATACATCATGCTCAGTGACTATTAACCCGCCATGGGTGAGGGGCAGGGAGCATAAGCAAGTGTCGAAATTGTGAACTAAACACACTGCTAGCTTCCCAGGAATCTTATCAATTTGCAAGTACAAGAAGCGACCGAAACCAATTTCTTTGATGGCTTCTTTTTGCTTGTCATTTAGCTTTTCAATTAGCTGCCTCAAACCCTTAGGTGACATCTGATTGTTGAATTCTTTTGGTTTGCTTTTCTTTGTTTTTGGTTTGTTTCTCAATTGGGTAGTGTGAACACCCATTGAATTGCTGCCTAATGCTACTACTCCTTCTTCTTCTTGGGTCATTGGTTGTGTATCACCCATATCATGACTTCTTAGTGTACCTTGCTGACCATGCAAAGGTGCTGCTTCTAGATCCATTTGAGAGTGTACATTTGAAGGTTCAAGGCTTGGTTGGGAACATTGACCGAGAAATGTTGAGGTAGGTGTGCGTGTGGGGGTTGCTGTCTCCAAAGGGATGTACTCTTCCGTGTGTGCATCACTAGAAGGTTCATTAGATGCGCCAACAGTGGTAGCAATATACACTGATGTTGGTCTCTTTGAATTAACTTGAACACATAATCTTTTTGGTTGAGCACGAAGCTTCTTCCCCTTTTTGTGTTTTTGTTCTCCTTGAGACCGCTTACTTCCAGAGTGTTCATTGCAAAAATAATTTTAATAAAATGATATTAGTATACACCAGACCGACCAAATTAGCGTAAATGTTTGCTATAGCTTAGGGTTGTATTAATAAGCATGCAATTAATATACATATTTTGTGGACAATTATATTGAATGAGTTGTACACTTAAAATGGATACATATGAGATTAAATCTACATTTGCGAAAGATGATCACATTGGATGAGTGTTTGAGTGGCTTAGTATTGGAAGTTAGCGGTAATGCATCTTTACATTCAAACCATATATGCAAAAACATATATCCAACCTCACTAAAACAAGTGCATAAGTTTATTACTCATTCGTAACCAAAAAGAGCATGCGTTAATTGACGAGACTGAATATACAAGGGGATTGAATTAGTTCACTTTTCAAAAGGCATAAGTTCACCATAATGAACACCCAAGTTTACTACAATATATGTGCAAGTTCACCATGCAATTTCATTAATATGAATGTACAATTTCACTAAAACAAAGTGTCCAAATTCACTAACATGCATATTATTTAGTGGCAAAAGAGAGTAGGATAAGTTTGTCATAAAATCACATTATTTAACGCAATCAACTTGCAATACAAACTCAATGCTACACATTAGTAAAGTTATCGACAATATATGCACCATTTGAACGCAATATATATATATATATATATATATATATATATATATATATATATATATGAATTCATTAAAACATATAAAAGGGATTTAATTAGTATTTAATAAATGTATACATCAGTTGAACCCAGATATATGCTTGTACTGAATAAATATAAAAGGGATTTATTGAATTTACTTTTAAAAGGCACAATGTTCACAGATAATGAATACAAAAGTGCACTAAAATACATATGCAAGTTCACTAAAGTACATGTATAAGTTCATCATGATGACATTTTATTATTTCTTCCATTCTTGTTTCTTATTATTGCCAAAAAAAGATGCTAATTACTAATTTTAGGTTCACGTAATTGAGTAAATGATTTACATAATACCTTTGAGTGTTGTGCATTTCAATGGCTACATCTTTTTCACAATCACTGCAGTTTTTGACTTTTGGCTGCTTCTTGTATGAACCATTTTGCCTAAAATGAAAAACAAAATCAAGTGATTAAAAGTACACTAATCATAAAACTTGCAAGATAAAAAAACATACAATTTGCTATATGCAATTTCATTAGTATGAATGTACAACTTAATTAATGCAAGTTCATCACGATTAATATGAATGTACAAGTTCACTAACATAAAAGTGACTAAGTAAACTAATATATAAATTCATTAAAATATGGCTGCAAAGTTGACTAAAAAGTGAATGGATTAACTCACAAGAATGAATGTATAAGGCAGGCGTTCACTTAGTTCACTTTTTAAGAAACGTACATGTTCACCATGATGACTAGCCATGTTCACTAAAGTACATGTAGAAGTTCTCTAAAGTACACGTATAAGTTCACCACGATGAATACATCCAATTTCATTAATATGGATGTACAAGTTTACTAACGCAAAAGTGACTACGTAGACTAATATATAAATTCATCAAAATATGTGTACAAAGTTCAATAAAAAATCCATGACTTAATTGACAAGAATGAATGTACAAGGCATTGACTTAGTTGACTTTAAGATACGTAGAAGTTCACCATGATGAATAGCCAAGTTTACTTAAATACATGTGCAAGTTCACTAAAAGTACAAGTTCATCTCCTAAAGTGTTTGACTAGCTTAGTATTGGAAGTTAGGTATAATGGATCTTACATTTAAATCATATCTATGAAAACTATAATTTAATTGAGTAAATGACTTAATTTACAAGAATGAATGTACAAGGCATTGACTTAGTTCACTTTAAGAAATGTACAATACAAGTTCACCATGATGAATAGCCAAGTTCAATAACATACATGTGCAAGTTCACTAAAGTAAGCGTATAAGTTCGCTAAAATACATGTACAAGTTAACAAGAATGCATTTACAAGTTTACCAAAATACATGTATATGTTCACCAAAATATATGTGCAAGTTCACTAAAATATATGTACAAGTTCACTAAAATATGTTTCAAGTTTCTTTTATTAGGATAAAAAGATCACCCAAATATATGCATAAGTTCACCACAAAAAATGTATAAATTCATTAAAATATGTCTCCAAGTTCACCAAAAATGCATGCCCTAATTCATAGCAATGAATATACAAGGGATTGAATTAGTTCACTTAAAAAGATGTACAAATTCACCATGATGAACACCAAAGTTCACTAAAAAAGTCAATTGGATCCATTTTTCAAATGCTGCAGAACTGTCCTAGCTTGCGCATGCTGTACCTTTTGGCCAAACGGTAGCTTCAAATTTCTACCAACGTGAGCGAAGGAAATGCTGACCTCCTAAAATTTCCATCAAGCTCGGGTACACTCAATGTGACTTCGAAACCTAGGAGTTATAGCTGTTTTAAGTTGACAATTGTAAACTAAAACATTGCTGACAAAAAGCGTAAAGCACGTTTCAACATTTGTCATTGCTTTTTGGTACCCTCTTGCTTTATGGACGTGTAAGGCCCTTTGCTCCCCCTTCCTTTCAGCTTGTTAAAGGCTATCATTATATAACGGAGGCCTTAGGTGTTAAAGAAACAACACTTGCATGAACGCAAAAGCTTGAGTTATGAAAACTCTCTCAATTCTCTCTCAAAATCGTAGTGTTGTATCTTGAGTGTGGCAACACCAAGTGGGTCTCTGGGTCTTCTTCATTCAACTAAGAAGGTGATTAATTCTTAGTTGAAGCAAGAAGATTGCCCAATTGCATGAACCAAGGTGGGTATTCAATCACCTTGCTAATTCACTTGCATTGGAAACCCTAGTGTTGTATCTTGAGTGCGGGAACATCAAGTGGGTCTCTAGGTCTTCTTGAGTCAACTAAGAAGGAGATTAAGTTGTGTTACTTAATTGGACTGAGAGGATTGCCCAAGTGTGCGCAAACCAAGCTGGATATTCAAATCACCCTTGCTAGTCCACTTGTCTAGTTCTTATCTCTCCATGTGTGGATTCATTTGGGTGAGTTAATTTCATATGCTTTACATCTTGATCTGTATCTATTCATTCTCTTCTGTTTTGATCTTTTGTAAGCTCGGAAAGATACAAAAATTCTGTTGAAGTTCTCTCCTTCAAGTGCAAAACAAATTCAGGCTGTTTCGTCCTCATTTGGTTGTGTTAGCTGTTCGGACGCGTACATCATTTGGTATCAGAGCTTAGGCTACTCTCCTTGGCCTTGCTCCAAACCTTTCAAACCCAAACCTTATCCCAAAACACAAAACCCAGACCCCAAAGACCCAGATTGCCATGTCCGTTTGGGAGTTACTCAATTCGAAACATGATGTTGGTAGCCTTGAGTTACGCATCCGACAATGGGGTCTCGACCTTCAATCTTTCATCCCTGATAAGGAAGGCAAACTAGGGGAGCCCTTGATCTTTAAACAAGGATTTCATGAAAGCCAGGAGGTGAATTGTGACCTATCACCAAAATTTTGATGAGCTTGAAATTGAAGAACTCCAAGTGTCCGATTTTGAGCAGTACGCGGTTATTGAAGGAATTAAGGAAATCTTAAGTCAAGAAGAATGCCCCCATTTACAAGAAGAATTAAGGACAATTCTTTCCAAATAAAGAGGGTTTGATGTATATTTTCAAGGTTATCATTTTGATTCTTTTAACTCGAATTCGTGGGAGGTAAGCTCCATAGAAATTCATACACGGCAAGGCGCTTCTTTGGTCGACTTTTTGAATTTCATGACAAAAGACACTTTATGGAGTTTTATTTGAACTTCAAAGTGCCTTATCCAAAGGGATTTTCCAAATGGGCATCAAGAGTACCATCCATTTCAAATCTTAAAAATAGCTAAAGCTAGTTCTACTTTCTTTTGGTTTTGAGTTGCAAGTATTCCAAGATTTTCATGCACTTACATTGTCGCAATATAGCTTTTTAGAAAGCTAATAAAGTCTAATTTTGGATGATATAATTTTTTTCAAGCTAAGTCAATTCGTTGTTGTCAAAATAAGGCGTGCAAGCCAAAGCGCCAGTGCTGGCACAACGTCCAGTTTAGGTGATCAATTTTGTGGTAATTATTTCCTTGCCTTAGACGCTTCATTTGAGGTGTAGGATTAATCATATGAAATCTTAGGAAGTCTATTTTATGGTCATCTAATGAAATTTATCCCAAGTTAAGAGTTGGTAGGAGGAAAAGACCATTGTTCCTATGCTGCCAGTTTCAGCACGTCAATTCAAGCAGTTGGTTCTCTCTCCTCACAATGGCTTTTGATTTGATTCAAATCGAAGGATAAAGTAGACATCCCAAAGTTTAATGGGAATTTTTAATCATCCATTTTAAGCTAGTAAACAGAAATTTATAGCTTTTAGAAGTTCAAGGCTCAGGAGGTCAGCCCAGCGGCACATCAGGTTCAATTTTAATGCCTTGTGGCAAGATGAAAGGAAAGTGTGGGCTGCTGCAAATTGACCCCAACAAAACTCTCAAGGTTTCCTCTTTTCAAGTTATCAAGAATCACTAAAATGGGACATCATTTGGCCCCCAAATGGAATAAAAAATCTCTGAAGGTCAAAACCGTCAGTACATCCTTACACGTACCCGGTTTTGTACGCTTGATTACTTATGCTTAAATTGGAATCAAGAAGCTGAAAATATAATTTTTGGAACCCCTAATATGTCATGTTTAAGGACATATAAAAAGTCCTAGGTTAGGTCATTACGTAACAAGTCAATTGGATCCATTTTTCAGATGCTGCAGAAACTATCCCAACCTACGCATGATGTACCATTTGGCCAAAAGGTAGCTCCGAATTGCTACCAACGGGAGCAAAGGAAATGCTGACTTCCTAAGCTTTCCATCAAGGTCTGGTTCACTCAATGTGACTCCGAAACCTAGGAGATATAGCTGTTTTAAGTTGACAATTGTAAATTGAAACGTTGCTAACAAAAAGCATAAAGCACTTTTCAGCATTTGTCATTGCTTTTTGGTATCCTCTTGCTTTATGGACGTGTAAGGCCCCTTGTTCCCCCTTCCTTTCAGCTTTTTAAAGGCTATCATTATATAAGGGAGGCCTTAGGTGTTAAAGAAACAACACTTGCATGAACGCAAAAGCTTGAGTTATGAAAACTCTCTCAATTCTCTCTCAAAATCGTAGTGTTGTAGCTTGAGTGTGGCAACACCAAGTGGGTCTCTAGGTCTTCTTCATTCAACTAAAAAGGTGATTAATTCTTAGTTGAAGCAAGAAGATTGCCCAATTGCATGAACCAAGGTGGGTATTCAATCACCTTGCTAATTCACTTGCATTGGAAACCCTAGTGTTGTATCTTGAGTGCGGGAACTTCAAGTGGGTCTCTAGGTCTTCTTGAGTCAACTAAGAAGGTGATTAAGTTGTGTTACTTAATTGGACTAAGAGGATTGCCCAAGTGTGCGCAAACCAAGCTGGATATTCAAATCACCCTTGCTAGTCCACTTGTCTAGTTCTTATCTCTCCATGTGTGGATTCATTTGGGTGAGTTAATTTCATATGCTTTACATCTTGATCTATATCTCTTCATTCTCTTCTGTTTTGATCTTTTGTAAGCTCAGAAAGATACAAAAATTCTGTTGAAGTTCTCTCCTTCTAGTGCAAAACAAATTCAGGCTGTTTCGTCCTCATTTGGTTGTGTTAGCTGTTCGGACGCGTACATCATTTGGTATCAGAGCTTAGGCTACTCTCCTTGGCCTTGCTCCAAACCTTTCAAACCCAAACCTTGTCCAAAAAAGAAAAACCCAGCCCCGAAAGACCCAGATTGCCATGCCCGTTTGGGACTTACTCAATCTGAAACATCACGTTGATAGCCTTGAGTTACACATCCGACAATGGGGTCTCAGCCTTCAATCTTTCATCCCTAATAAGGAAGGCGAACTAGGGGAACCCTTGACCTGTAAACAAGAATGTCATGAAAGCCATAAGGTGAATTGTGACCTACCACCAAAATTTGATGAGCTTGGAATTGAAGAACTCCAAGTGTCCGATTTTGAGCAATGTGGGGTTATTGAAGGAATTGCGGAACTCTTAAGTCAAGAAGAATGCCCTCATTTACAATAAGAGTTGAGGACAATTCTTTTCAAAGAAAGAGGGTTTGATGTACATTTTCAAGGGTATCATTTTGATTCTTTTAACTAAACAGCATGGGAGGTAAGCTCCATAGAAATTCATGCACGGCAAGGCCCTTCTTTGCTCCACTTTTTGAATTTCATGACAAAAGATACTTTATGGAGATTTATTTGTACTTCAAAGTGCCTTATCCAAAGGGGTTTTCAAAATGGGGATCAAGAGTACCATCCATTTCAAAGCTTAAAATTAGCTCAAGCTAGTTCTACTTTCTGTCCAGTTTAGTGCAGCACGTATTCGAAGATTTTTATGCACTTACAATGTTGCAATATATCTTTTTAGAAAGCTAATAAAGTCTAATTTTGGTTGATGTCATTTATTTCGAGCTAAGTCAATTCGTTGTTGTAAAGATAAGGCATACAAGCCAAAGTGCCAGTGCTGGCACAACGTCCAGTTTATTTACTCATTTTTGTGGTAATTATTTCCATGCCTTAGATGCTTCATTTTAGGCGTATGAGTAATCATACGAAAGCTTAGGAAGTCTATTTTATGGTCATCTAATGAAATTCATCCCAAGTTAAGAGTTGGTAGGAGGAAAAGACCATTGTTCCCGTGCTGCCAGTTTCAGCACCTCAATTCAAGCGGCTGGTTCTCTCTCATCACAATGACTTTTGATTTGTTTAAAATCGAAGGAGAAAATAGACATCCCAAAGTTTAATGGGAATTTTGAATCAACCATTTTAAACTAGCAAAAAAAAGTTATACCTTTTAGAAGTTCACGGTTCTGTAGGTCAGCCCAGCGACACATCAGGTTTAATTTTAATGGCTTGTGGGAAGATGAAGGGAAAGTGTGGGCTGCTGCAAATTGACCCCAAAAAAACTCTCAAGGTTTCCTCTTTTCAAGGAATCAAGAATCACTCAAATGGGACATCATTTGGCCCCCAAATGGAATAAAAAATCTCTAAAGGTCAAAACCGTCAGTACATCCTTACACGTACCCGGTTTTGTACACTTGATTACTTATGCTTAAATTGGATTCAAGAAGCTGAAAATATAATTTTTGGAACCCCTAATATGCCATGTTTAACGACATATAAAAATTCCTAGGTTAGGTCACTACGTAACAAGTCAATTGGATCCATTTTGCAGATGCTGCAGAAACTATCCCAACCTGCGCATGATGTACCATTTGGCCAAAAGGTAGCTCCAAATTGCTACCATCATGAGCCAAGGAAATGCTGACTTCCTAAGCTTTCCATCAAGGTCTGGTTCACTCAATGTGACTCCGAATCCTAGGAGATATAGCTGTTTTAAGTTGACAATTGTAAATTGAAACGTTGCTGACAAAAAGCATAAAGTACTTTTCAGCATTTGTCATTGCTTTTTGGTATCCTCTTGCTTTATGGACGTGTAAGGACGCTTGTTCCCCCTTCCTTTCAGCTTGATAAAGGCTATCATTATATAAGGGAGGCCTTAGGTGTTAAAGAAACAACACTTGCATGAACGCAAAAGCTTGAGTTATGAAAACTCTCTCAATTCTCTCTCAAAATCGTAGTGTTGTATCTTGAGTGTGGCAACATCAAGTGGGTCTTTAGGTCTTCTTCATTCAACTAAGAAGGTGATTAATTCTTATTTGAAGAAAGAATATTGCCCAATTGCATGAACCGAGGTGGGTATTCAATCACCCTTGCTAATTCACTTGCATTGGAAACCCTAGTGTTATATCTTGAGTGCGGCAACTTTAAGTGGGTCCCTAGGTCTTCTTGATTCAATTAAGAAGGTGTTTAAGTTGTGTTACTTAGTTGGACTAGGAAGATTGCCCAAGTGTTTGCAAACCAAGCTGGATATTCAAATCACCCTTGCTAGTCCACTTATCTAGTTCTTATCTCTCCATGTGTGGATTCATTTGGGTGACTTAATTTCATATGCTTTACATCTTGATCTATATCTCTTCATTCTTTTCTCTTTTGATATTTTGTAATCTCAAAAAGATACAAAAATTTTGTCCAAGTTTTCCCCTTCAAGTGCAAAACAAATTGAGGCTCTTCCGCCCTCTTTTGGATGTGTTAGGGGTTCGAACGCGCACATCATTTGGTATCAGAGCTTAGGCTACTCTCCTTGGCATTGCTCCAAACCTTTAAAACCCAAACCTTGCCCTAAAACGCAAACCCCAGACCCCAAAGACCTAGGTTGCCATGTCCGTTTGGGAGTTACTTAATCTGAAACATGACGTTGATAGCCTTGAGTTACGCATCCGGCAATGGGGTCTCAACCTTCAATCTTTCATCCCTGATAAGGAAGGCGAACAACGGGAACCCTTGATCTTTAAACAAGAATGTCATGAAATCCAGGAGGTGAATTGTGACCTACCACCAAAATTTGATCCGCTCGAAATTGAAGAACTCCAAGTGTCCGATTTTGAGCAATACGAGGGTATTGAAGGAATTGAGGAACTCTTAAGTCAAGAAGAATGTCCTCATTTACAATAAGAATTGAGGACAATTCTTTTTAAAGAAAGAGTGTTTGATGTATATTTTCAAGGGCATCATTTTCATTCTTTTAACTCGACTTCATGGGAGGAAAGCTCCACAGAAATTCATGCCCGACAAGGCCCTTCTTTGGTCCACTTTTCGAATTTTATGATAAATGACACTTTATGGAGTTTTATTCGAACTTAAAAGTGCCTTATCCGAAGGGGTTTTCCAAATGGGGATCAAGAGTACCATCCATTTCAAAGCGTAAAAATAGCTCAAGCTAGTTCTACTTTCTGTCCGGTTTTGTGCAGCATGTATGCCAAGATTTTTATGCACTTACAATGTTGCAATATAGCTTTTTAGAAAGCTAATGAAGTCTCATTTTGGCTGATTTAATTTATATCATGCTCAGTCAATTCGTTGCTGTCAAAATAAGGCGTACAAGCCAAAGCGCCAGTACTGGCACAACGTCCAGTTTATTTGCTCAGTTTTGTGGTAATTATTTCCTTGCCTTAGATGCTTCATTTTAGGTGTATGAGTAATCATATGAAGGCTTAGGAAGTCTATTTTATGGTCATCTAATGAAATTTTGCCCAAGTTAAGAGTTGGGAGGAGGAAAAGTCCAATGTTCCCATGCTGCCAGTTTCAGCACGTCAATTGAAGCACCTGGTTCTCTCTTCTCACAATGGCTATTGATTTGATTCAAATCGAAGGATAAAATAGACATCGTAGAGCTTAATGGGAATTTTGAATCATCCATTTTAAGCTAGTAAACAGTAATTTATAGCTTTTAGAAGTTCAAGGTTCTGCAGGACAGCCCAGCGGCACATCAAATTCAATTTTAACGCCTTGCGGCAAGATGAAGGGAAAGTGTGGGCTGCTCCAAATTGACCCCAACAAAACACTCAAGGTTTCCTCTTTTCGAGGAATCAAGAACCACTCAAATGGGACATCATTTGGCCCCTCAATGGAATAAAAAATCTCTGACGCTCTACACTCTCAGTACATCCTTTCATGTACCCGGTTTTGTACGCTTGATTACTTATACTTAAATTCGACTCAAGAAGCGTAAAATATAATTTTTGGAACCCCTAATATGTCATGTTGAAGGACATACAAAAAGTTCTAGGTTAGGTCACTACGTAACAAGTCAATTGGATCCATTTTTCAGATGCTGCAGAAACTGTCCCAGCTTGCGCATACTGTACCTTTTGGCCAAACGGCAGCTCCAAATTGCTACCAACGTGAGCCTAGGAAATGCTGACTTTCTAAGCTTTCCATCAAGGTCTGTTTCACTCAATGTGACTTCGAAACCTAGGAGATATAGTTGTTTTAAGTTGACAATTGTAAATTGAAACATTGCTGACAAAAAGCGTAAAGCACGTTTCAGCATTTGTCATTGCTGTTTGGTATCCTCTCGGTTTATGGGCGTTTAAGGCCCCTTGTTCCCCCTTCCTTTCAGCTTGTTAACGGCTATCATTATATAAGGGAGGCCTTAGGTGTTGAAGAAACAACACTTGCATGAATGCAAAAGCTTGAGTTATGAAAACTCTCTCAATTCTCTCTCAAAATCGTAGTGTTGTATCTTGAGTGTGGCAGCATCAAGTGGGTCTCTAGGTCTTCTTCATTCAACTAAGAAGGTGATTAATTCTTAGTTGAAGCAAGAAGATTTCCCAATTGCGTGAACCAAGGTGGGTATTCAATCACCCTTGCTAATTAACTTACATTGGAAACCCTAGTGTTATATCTTGAGTGCGGCAACTTCAAGTGGGTCTCTAGGTCTTCTTGATTCAATTAAGAAGGTGTTTAAGATGTGTTACTTAGTTGCATTAGGAAGATTGCCCAAGTGTTTGCAAACCACGCTGGATATTCAAATCACCCTTGCTAGTCCACTTATCTACTTCTTATATCTCCATTTGTGGATTCATTTCGGTGACATAATTTCATAAGCTTTACATCTTGATCTATATCTCTTCATTCTCTTCTCTTTTGATATTTTGTAAGCTTAAAAAGTTACAAAAATCCTGTCCAAGTGTTCCCCTTCAAGTGCAAAACAAATTGAGGCTCTTTCGCCTTCATTTGGATGTGTTAGGGGTTCGAACGCATAGATCATTTGGTATCAGAGCTTAGGCTACTCTCCTTGGCCTTGCTCCAAACCATGTCCCAAACGCAAAACCTAGACCCCAAAGACCCAGATTGCCATGTCCATTAGGGAGTTACTCAATTTGAAAAATGACCTTGATGTCCATTAGGGACTACTAGGTCATGACAAAAGACACTTTATGGAGTTTTATTTGAACTTCAAGGTGCCTTATCCAAAGGGGTTTTCCAAATGGGGATCAAGAGTACCAACCATTTCGAAGCTTAAAAATAGCTCAAGGTAGTTCTACTTTCTATTCGGTTTTGTGCACCATGTATTCCAAGATTTTCACGCACTTACAATGTTGCAACATAGCTTTTTGGAAAGCTAATAAAGTCTAATTTTGGCTGATGTGATTTATTTCAAGCTATGTCAATTCATTGTTGTCAAAATAAGGCGTACAAGCCAAAGCGCCACTGCTGCCACAACGTCCAGTTTATTTGCTCAGTTTTGTGCTAATTATTTCCTTGCCTTAGATGCTTCATTTTAGGTGTATGAATAACCATATGAAAGCTTAGGAAGTCTATTTTACAGTCATCTAATCAAATTCATCCCAAGTTAAGAGTTGGTAGGAGGAAAAGACAATTGTTCCCATGCTGCCAGTTTCAGCACCTCAATTAAAGCAGCTGACTCTCTCTCCTCACAATGGCTTTTGATTTGATTCAAATCGAAGGATAAAATAAACAACCTAAAGTTTAATGGGAATTTTGAATCATCCATTTTAAGTTAGCAAACAGAAAGTTATAGCTTTTAGAAGTTCAAGGTTCTGCAGGTCAGCCCAGCGGCACATTAGGTTCAATTTTAATGCCTTGCGGCAAGATGAAGGGAAAGTGTGGCCTGCTGCAAATTGACCCCAACAAAACTCTCAAGGTTTCCTCTTTTCAAGGAATCAAGAATCACTCAAATGGGACATCATTTGGCCCCTCAATGGAAACAAAAATCTCTGGAGGTTAACACTGTCAGTACATCCTTGCACGTACCCGGTTTTGCACGCTTGACTACTTATGCTTAAATTGGATTCAAGAAGCTGAAAATATAATTTTTGGAACCCCTAATATGTCATGTTTAAGGACATATAAAAATTTATAGGTTAGGTCACTACGTCACAAGTGAATTGGAGCCATTTTTCGACTGCTATAGATACTGTCCCAGCCTGCGCATGCTGTACCTTTTGGCCGAACGGTAGCTCCAAATTGCTACCAACGTGAGCCAAGGAAATGCTGACTTCCTAAGCTTTCCATCAAGGGCTGTTTCACTCAATGTGACTCCGAAACCTAGGAGATATAGCTGTTTTAAGTTGACAATTGTGAACTGAAATGTTGCTGACAAAAACCAAAAAGCACATTTCAGCATTTGTCATTGCTTTTTGGTATCCTCTTACTTTATGGACGTGCAAGGCCCTTGTTCCCGCTTACTCTCAGCTTGTTAAAGGCTATCATTATATAAGGGAGGCCTTACGTGTTAACAAAACAACACTTGTATGAATGCAAAAGCTTGAGTTATGAAAACTCTCTCAATTCTCTCTCAAAATTGTCGTGTTGCATCCTGAGTTTGGCAACATCAAGTGGGTCTCTAGTTCTTCTTCATTCACCTACGAAGGTGATTAATTCTTAGTTGAAGCAAGCAGATTGTCGAATTGCGTGAACCAAGGTGGGTATTAAGTCACCCTTACTAATTCACTTGCATTTGAAACCCTAGTGTTATATCTTGAGTGCGGCAACTTCATGTGGGTCTCTAGGTCCTGTAGATTCAAATAAGAAGGTTATTAAGTTGTGTTACTTAGTTGGAGTAAGAAGATTGCCCAACTGTGTGCAAACCAAGCTGGATATTCAAATCACCCATGCTAGTCCACTTGTGTAGTTCTTATCTCTCCATGTGTGGATTCATTTGGGTGAATTAATTTCATATGCTTTACATCTTGGCCAACATCTCTTCATTCTCTTCTCTTTTGATCTTTTGTAAGCTCGTAAAGATACAAAAATTCTGTTCAAGTTCTCTCGTTTAAGTGCAAAACAAATTGAGGCTCTTTCGCCCTCATTTTGATGTGTTAGGGGTTCGAACGCGTACATCATTTTGTACCAGAGCCTAGGGTACTCTCCTTGGCCTTGCTCGAAACCTTTCAAACCCAAACCCTGTCCCAAAACACAAAACCTAGACCCCAAAGGCCCAGATTGCCATGTCCGTTAGGGAATCACTCAATTTGAAACATGACGTTGATAGCCTTGAGTTACGCATCCGACAATGGGGTCTCAACCTTCAATCTTTCATCCCTGATAAGGAAGGCGAACTAGGCGAACCCTTGATCTTTAAACAAGAATATCATGAAAGCCATGAGGTGCTTTGCGACCTACCACCAAAATTAGATGAGCTTGAAATTGAAGAGCTCCAAGTGTCCGATTTTGAGCAATGTGGGGCCATTGAAGGAATTGAGGAACTCTTAAGTCAAGAAGAATGCCGTCATTTACAATAAGAATTGAGGACAATTCTTTTCAAAGAAAGATGGTTTGATGTATATTTTCAAGGGTATCATTTTGATTCTTTTAACTTAACTCCATGGGAGGTAAGCTCCATATAAATTCATACACGATAAGGCCCTTCTTTGGTCCACTTTTCAAAGTTCATGACAATAGACACTTTATGGAGTTTTCTTTGAACTTCAAAGTGCCTTATCCAAAGGGGTTTCCCAAATGGGGAACAAGAGTACCATCCATTTGGAAGCTTAAAAATAGCTCAAGCTAGTTCTACTTTCTGTTCGGTTTTGTGCAGCATGTATTCCAAGATTTCACGCACTTACAATGTTGCAACATAGCTTTTTAGAAAGCTAATAAAGTCTAATTTTGGATGATGTGATTTCTTTCAAGCTAAGTCAATTCGTTGTTGTCAAAATAAGGCGTACAAGCCAAAGCGCCACTCCTGCCACAACGTCCAGTTTATTTGCTCAGTTTTGTGGTAATTATTTCCTTCCCTTAGATGCTTCATTTTAGGTGTATGAATAATCATATGAAAGCTTAGGAAGTCTATTTTACGGTCATCTAATCAAATTCATCCCATGTTAAGAGTTGGTAGGAGGAAAAGACCATTGTTCCCATGCTGTCAGTTTCAGCACCTCAGTTAAAGCAGCTGGCTCTCTCTCCTCACAATGGCTTTCGATTTGATTCAAATCGAAGGATACAATAGACAACCTAATGTTTAATGGGAATTTTGAATCATCCATTTTAAGCTAGCAAACAGAAAGTTATAGCTTTTGGAAGTTGAAGGTTCTGCAGGTCAGCCCAGCGGCAGATCAGGTTCAATTTTAATGCCTTGCGGCAAGATGAAGGGAAAGTGTAGCCTGCTGCAAATTGACCCCAACAAAACTCTCAAGGTTTCCTCTTTTCAAGGAATCAAGAATCACTAAAATGGGGAATCACTTGGCCCCTCAATGGAAACAAAAATCTTTGGAGGTCAAAACTGTCAGTGCAACCTTGCACGTACCCGGTTTTGTCCGCTTGATTACTTATTCTTAAATTGGATTCAAGAAGCTAAAAATATAATTTTGGGAACCCCAAATATGTCATGTTTGAGGACATATAAAAAATTTATAGGTTAGGTCACTACGTAACAACTCAATTGGAGCCATTTTTCAAATGCTGTAGAAACTGCCCCAGCCTGCGCATGCCGTACCTTTTGGCCGAACGGTAGCTCCAAATTGCTACCAACGTGAGCCAAGGAAATGCTTACTTCCTAACGATTTCCATCAAGGTCTGGTTCACTCAATGTGACTCTGAAACCTAGGAGATATAGCTATTTTATGTTGACAATTGTGAACTGAAATGTTGCTGACAAAAAGCGTAAAGCACTTTTCAGCATTTGTCATTGCTTTTTGGTATCCTCTTACTTTATGGACGTGTAAGGCCCCTTGTTCCCGCTTCCTCTCAACTTGTTAAAGGCTATCATTATATAAGGGAGGCCTTAGGTGTTAACGAAACAACACTTGCATGAATGCAAAAGCTTGAGTTACGAAAACTCTCTTAATTCTCTCTCAAAATCGTAGTGTTGTATCTTGAGTTTGGCAACATCAAGTGGGTCTCTAGGTGTTCTTCATTCAACTAAGAAGGTGATTAATTCTTAGTTGAAGCAAGCAAATTGCCGAATTGCGTGAACTAAGGTGGGTATTCAGTCACCCTTACTAATTCACTTGCATTGGAAACCCTAGTGTTATATCTTGAGTGCGGCAACTTCATGTGGGTCTCTAGGTCTTGTAGATTCAAATAAGAAGGTTATTAGGTTGTGTTACTTAGTTGGAGTAAGAAGATTGCCCAACTGTGTGCAAACCAAGCTGGATATTCAAATCACCCATGCTAGTCCACTTGTCTAGTTCTCATCTCTCCATGTGTGGATTCATTTGGGTGAGTTAATTTCATATGCTTTACATCTTGATTAATATCTCTTCGTTCTCTTCTCTTTTAATCTTTTCTAAGCTCAGAAAGATACAAAAATTCTGTTCAAGTTCTCTCGTTCAAGTTCAAAACAAATTGAGACTCTTTCGCCCTCGTTTGGATGTGTTACGGGTTCGGACGCGTACATCATTTGGTACCAGAGCTTAGGCTACTCTCCTTGGCCTTGCTCGAAACCTTTCAAACCCAAACCTTGTCCCAAAACACAAAACTCGGACCCCAAAGGCCCAGATTGCCATGTTCGTTAGGGAGTCACTCAATTTGAAACATGACGTTGATAGCCTTGAGTTACGCATCCGACAATGGGGTCTCAACCTTCAATCTTTCATCCCTGATAAGGAAGCCGAACTAGGGTAACCCTTGATCTTTAAACAAGAATATCATGAAAGCCATGAGGTGATGTGCGACCTACCACCAAAATTAGATAAGCTTGAAATTGAAGAACTCCATGTGTTCGATGTTGAGCAATGTGGGGTCATTGAAGGAATTGAGGAACTCTTAAGTCAAGAAGAGTGTCGTCACTTACAACAAGAATTGAGGACAATTCTTTTCAAAGAAAGAGGGTTTGATGTATATTTTCAAGGGTATCATTTTGATTCTTTTAACTTAACTCCATGGGAGGTAAGCTCCACATAAATTCATGCACGATAAGGCCCTTCTTTAGTCCACTTTTCGAAGTTCATGACGAAGGACACTTTATGGAGTTTTATTTGAACTTCAAAGTGCCTTATCCAAAGGGGTCTTCCAAATGGAGATCAAGAGTACCATCCATTTCGAAGCTCAAAAATAGCTCAAGGTGGTTGTACTTTCTGTTCGGTTTTGTGCAGCATGTATTCCAAGATTTTCACGCACTTACAATGTTGCAACATAGCTTTTTAGAAAGCCAATAAAGTCTAACTTTGGCTGATGTGATTTATTTCAAGCTAAGTCAATTCGTTGTTGTCAAAATAAGGCGTACAAGCCGAAGCGCCAATGCTGGCACAACGCCCAGTTTATTGTCTCAGTTTTGTTGTAATTATTTCCTCGCCTTAGCTGCTTCATTTTAGGTGTATGAGTAATCATATGAAAGCTTAGGAAGTCTATTTTACTGTCATCTAATCAAATTGATCCCAAGTTAAGAGTTGGTGGGAGGAAAAGACCATTGTTACGGTGCTTCCAGTTTCAGCACCTCAATTAAAGCAGCTGGCTCTCTCTCCTCACAATGGCTTTTGATTTGATTAAAATCGAAGGATAAAATAGACATCCCAAAGTTTAATGGGAATTTTGAATCATCCATTTTATGCTAGCAAAAAGAAAGTTATAGCTTTTAGAAGTTCAAGGTTCTGCAGGTCAGCCCAGCGGCACATCAGGTTCAATTTTATTGCCTTGCGGCAAGATGAAGGGAAAGTGTGGCCTGCTGCAAATTGACCCAAAAAAACTCACAAGGTTTCCTCTTTTCAAGGAATCAAGAATCACTCAAATGGGACATCATTTGGCCCCTCAATGGAAACAAAAATCTCTGGAGATCAAAACTGTCAGTACATCCTTGCACGTACCCGGTTTTGTACGCTTGATTACTTATGGTTAAATTCGATTCAAGAAGCTGAAAATATAATTTTTGGAACCCCTAATATGTCATGTTTAAGGACATATAAAAAGTTATAGGTTAGGTCACTACGTAACAAGTCAATTGGAGCCATTTTTCAGATGCTGTAGAAACTGTCCCAGCCTGCGCATGTTGTACCTTTGGGCCGAACGGTAGCTCCAAATTGCTACCAACGTGAGCCGAGGAAATGTTGACTTCCTAAGCTTTCCATCAAGGTTTGGTTCACTCAATGTGACTCCGAAACCTAGGAGATATAGCTGTTTTAAGTTGACAATTGTAAATTGAAACGTTGCTGACAAAAAACGTAAAGCACGTTTCAGCATTTGTCATTGCTTTTTGGTATCCTCTTGCTTTATGGACGTGGAAGGCCCCTTGTTCCCCCTCCCTTTTACCCTGTTAAAGGCTATCGTTATATAAGGGAGGCCTTAGGTGTTAAAGAAACAACACTTGCATGAATGCAAAAGCTTGACTTATGAAAACTCTCTCAATTCTCTCTCAAAATCGTAGTGTTGTATCTTGAGTGCGGCAACATCAAGTGGGTCTCTAGGTCTTCTTCATTCAACTACGAAGGTGATTAATTGTTAGTTGAAGCAAGAAGATTGCACAATTGCGTTAACCAAGGTGGGTATTCAATCACCCTTGCTAATTCACTTGCGTTGGAAACCCTAGTGTTATATCTTGAGTGCGGCAACTTCAAGTGCATCTCTAGGTCTTCTTGATTCTACTAAGAAGGTGATTAAGTTGTGTTGCTTAGTTGGACTAAGAACATTGCCCAAGTGTGTGCAAACCAAGCTGCAGATTCAAATCACCCTTGGTAGTCCAGTTGTCTAGTTCTAATCGCTCCATGTGTGGATTCATTTGGGTTTGCTAATTTCATATGCTTTACATCTTGATATATATCTCTTCATTCTCTTCCCTTTTCATCTTTTGTAAGCTCAAAAAGATATAAAAATTCTTTCCAAGTTCTCTCCTTCAAGTGCAAAACAAATTGAGGCTCATTGGTCCTCATTTGGATGTGTTAGGGGTTCGGACGCGTACATCATTTCGTATCAGAGCTTAGGCTACTCTCCTTGGCCTTGCTCCAAACCTTTCAAACCAAAACCTTGTCCCAAAACACAAAACCTAGCCCCCAAAGACCCAGATTGCCATGTCTGTTAGTGAGTTACTCAATTTGAAACGTGACACTGATAGCCTTGAGTTACGCATCTGACAATGGGGTCTCAACGTTCAATCTTTCATCCCTAATAAGGATGGCGAACTAGGGGAACCCGTGATTTTTAAACAAGAATGTCATGAAACCCAGGAGGTGAATTGTGGCCTACCCCAAAAAATTGATGAGCTTGAAATTGAAGAACTCCAAGTGTCCGATTTTGAGCAATGTGGGGTCATTGAAGGAATTGAGGAACTCTTAAGTCAAGAAGAATGCCCTCATTTACAACAAGAAATGAGGACAATTCTTTTCAAAGAAAGAGGGTTTGATGTATATTTTCAAGGGTATCATTTTGATTCTTTTAACTCAACTTCATGGGAGGTAAGCTCCATAGAAATTCATGCACGACAAGGCCCTTCTTTGGTCCATTTTTCGAATTTCATGACAAAAGACACTTTATGGAGTTTTGTTTGAACTTCAAAGTGCCTTGTCCAAAGGGGTCTTCCTAATGGAGATCAAGAGTACCATCCATTTCAAAGCATAAAAATAGCTCGAGGTAGTTCTACTTTCTATCTATTTTTGTGCAGCATGTATTCCAAGATTTTCATGCACTTACAATGTTGCAATAAAGCTTTTCAAAAAGCTAATAAAGTCTAACTTTGCCTGATGTAATTTATTTCAAGCTATGTCAATTCGTTGTTGTCAAAATAAGGCATACAAGCCAAAGCACCATTGCCGCCACAACGTCCAGTTCATTTGCTCAGGTTTGCGGTAATTATTTCCTTGCCTCAGATGCTTCGTTTTAGGTGTATGAGTAATCATATGAAAGCTTAGGAAGTCTATTTTATGGACATCTAATCAAATTCAGCCCAAGTTAAGAGTTGGTAGGAGAAAAAGACCATTGTTCCCATGCTGCCAGGTTCAGCACCTCAATTAAAGTAGCTGGCTCTCTCTCCTCACAATGGCTTTTGATTTGATTAAAATATAAGGATAAAATAGACATCCCAAAGTTTAATGGGAATTTTGAATAATCCATTTTAAGCTAGTAAATAGAAAGTTATAGGTTTTAGAAGTTCAAGGTCCCGCAGGTCAGCCCAGCAACACATCAGGTTAAATTTTAATGCCTTGCGGCAAGATGAAGGGAAAGTGTGGGCTGCTACAAATTGACCCCAACAAAACTCCCAAGGTTTCCTCTTTTCAAGGAATCAAGAATCACCCAAATACGACATCCTTGGGCCCCTCAATGGAACGAAAAATCTCTTAAAGTAAAAACTATTAGTACATCCATGCACGTACTCGGTTTTGTACGCTTGATTACTTATGCTTAAATTGGTTTCAAGAAGCTAAAAATATAATTTTTGGAACCCCTAATATGTCATGTTTCAGGACATATAAAAAGGTCTAGGTTAGGTCACTACGTAACAAGTCAATTGGAGCCATTTTTCTGATGCTGCAGAAACTGTCCCAGCCTGCGCATGCTGTACCTTTTAGGCAAATGGTAGCTCCAAATTGCTACCAACGTGGGCATAGGAAATGCTGACTTCCTAAGCCTTCCATCAAGGTCTGGTTCTCTCAATGTGACTCTGAAACCTAGGAGATATAGCTGTTTTAAGTTGACAATTGTAAACTGAAACGTTGCACACAAAAAGCATAAAGCACGTTCCAGCATTTGTCATTGCTTTTTGGCATCCTCTTGCTTTATGGACGTGTAAGGCCCCTTGTTTCCCCTTCCTTTCATCTTGTTAAAGGCTATCATTATATAAGGGAGGCCTTAGGTGTTAAAGAAACAACACCTGCATGAATGCAAAAGCTTGAGTTATGAAAACTCTCTCAATTCTCTCTCAAAATCATAGTGTTGTATCTTCAGTGTTGCAACATCAAGTGGGTCTCTAGGTCTTCTTCGTTCAACTAAGAAGGTGATTAATTCTTAGTTGAAGCAAGAAGATTGTCCAATTGCGTGAACCAAGAGAGGGTATTCAATCACCCTTGCTAATTCACTTGCATTGGAAACTCTAGTGTTATATCTTGAGTGCGGCAACTTCAAGTGGGTCTCTAGGTCTTCTTGATTCAACTATGAAGGTGATTAAGTTGTGTTACTTAGTTGGACTAAGAAGATTGTCCAAGTGTGTGCAAACCAGGCTAGATATTCAAATCACCCTTGTTAGTCCACTTGTCTAGTTCTTATCTCTGCATGTGTGGATTCATTTGGTGGAGTTAGTTTCATATGCTTTACATCTTGATCTATATCTCTTCATTCTCTTGTCTTTTGACCTTTTGTAAGCTCAGAAAAATACAAAAATTCTATCCAAGTTCTCTCCTTCAAGTGCAAAACAAATTGAGGCTCTTTCGCTCTCATTTGGATGTGTTAGGGGTTCGGACGTGTACAACATTTTGTATCAGAGCTTAGGCTACTCTCCTTGGCCTTGCTCCAAACCTTTCAAACCCAAACCTTGTCCCAAAACACAAAACCCAGACCCCAAAGACCCAGATTGTGATGTCCGTTAGGGAGTTAATAAATTTGAAAGAGGACATTGATAGCCTTGAGTTACGCATCCAACAATCGGGTCTCAACGTTCAATCTTTCATCCCTGATAAGGAAGGCGAACTAGGGGTACCCTTGATCTTTAAAAAAGAATGTCAGGAAAGCCATGAGGTGAATTGTGACCTACCACCAAAATTTGATGAGCTTGAAATTGAAGAACTCCAAGTGTCCGATTTTGGGCAATGTGGGGTCATTGAAGGAATTGAGGAACTCTTTAGTCAAGAAGAATGCCCTCATTTACAACAAGAATTGAGGACAATTCTTTTCAATGAAAGAGGGTTCGATGTATCTTTTCCAAGGGTATCCTTTTGATTGTTTTAACTCAACTTCATGGGAGGTAAGCTCCATAGAAATTCATGCACGACAAGGCCCTTCTTTGGTCCACTTTTCGAATTTCATGACAAAAGACACTTTCTGGAGTTTTGTTTGAACTTCAAAGTGCCTTGTCCAAAGGGGTTTTCCTAATGGAGATCAAGAGTACCATCCATTTCAAAGCATAAAAATAGCTCGAGGTAGTTCTACTTTCTATCTATTTTTGTGCAGCATGTATTCCAAGATTTTCATGCACTTACAATGTTGTAATAAAGCTTTTCAAAAAGCTAATAAAGTCTAACTTTGCCTGATGTAATTTATTTCAAGCTAAGCTAATTTACTTCATTTTAGGTGTATGAGTAATAATATGAAAGCTTAGGAAGTCTATTTTATTGTCATCTAATGAAATTCAGCCCGAGTTAAGAGTTGGTAGGAGGAAAAGACCATTGTTACCATGTTTCTAGTTTAAGCAACTCAATTCAAGCAGCTGGTTCTCTCTCCTCACAATGGCTTTTGATTTGATTTAAATCGAAGGATAAAATAGACATCCCAAATTTTAATGGGAATTGTGAATCATCCATTTTAAGCTAGCAAATAGAAAGTTATAGCTTTTAGAAGTTGAAGGTTGTGCAGGTAAGCCCAGCGACACATCAGGTTCAATTTTAATGCCTTGCAGCAAGATGAAGGGAAAGTGCAGGCTACTTGAAATTGACCCCAAGAAAACTCTCAAGGTTTCCTCTTTTCATGGAATCAAGAATCTCTTAAATGGGGCATCATTTGGCCCCTCAACGGAATAAAAAATCACTGAAGGTCAAAACAATCAGTACATCCTTGCACGTACCCGGTTTTCAACGCTTGATTACTTATGCTCAAATTGGATTGAAGAAGCTAAAAATATAATTTTTGGAACCCCTAATATGTCATGTTTAAGGACATATAAAAAGTTCTAGGTTAGGTCACTACGTAACAAGTCAATTGGATCCATTTTTCAGATGCAGTAGAAACTGTCCCAACCTGCACATGCTGTACCTTTTGGCCAAACGGTAGCTCTAAATTGCTACCAACGTGTGCCAAGGAAATGCTGACTTCCTAAGCTTTCCATCAAGGTCTGGTTCACTCAATGTGACTCCGTAACCCAGGAGATATAGCTGTTTTAAGTTGACAATTCTAAGCGGAAACGTTGCTAACAAAAAGCGTAAAGCACTTTTCAGCATTTTTCATTGCTTTTTGGTATCCTCTTGCTTTATGGACGTGTGAGGCCCGTTGTTCCCCCTTCCTTTCAGCTTGATAAAGGCTATCATTATATAATGGAGGCCTTAGGTGTTAAAGAAACAACACTTGCATGAATGCAAAAGCTTGAGTTATGAAAACTCTCTCAATTCTCTCTCAAAATCATAGTGTTGTATCTTGAGTGTGGCAACATCAAGTGGGTCTCTAGGTATTCTTCATTCAATTAAGAAAGTGATTAATTCTTAGTTGAAGCTAGAAGATTGCCCAATTGTGTGAACCAAGGTGGGTATTCAATCACCCTTGCTAATTCACTTGGATTTGAAACCCTAGTGTTATATATCGAGTGCGGCAACTTCAAGTGGGTCTCTAGGTCTTCTTGATTCAACTAAGAAGGTGATTAAGTTGTGTTACTTAGTTGGACTAAGAAGATTTCCCATGTGTGTGCAACCCAACCGGGATATTCAAATCACCCTTACTTGTCCACTTGTCTAGTTCTTATCTCTCCATGTGTGGATTCATTTGGGTGAGTTAATTTCATATGCTTTACATCTTGATCTATATCTCTTCATTATCTTCTCTTTTGATCTTTTGTAAGCTCATAAAGATATAAAAATTCTTTCCCAGTTCTGTCCTTCAAGTGCAAAAGAAATTGAGGCTCTTTCGCCCTTATTTGGATGTGTTAGGGGTTCCGACGCATACATCATTTGGCATCAGAGCTTAGGCTACTCTCCTTGGCCTTGCTCGAAACCTTTCAAACCCAAACCTTGTCCCAAAACACAAAACCCAGAACCCAAGGACCCACATTGCCATGTCCGTTAGGAAGTTACTCAATTTGAAACATGGCGTTGATAGCCTTCAGTTACGAATCCGATAATGGGTTCTCAACCCTCAATCTTGCATGCCTGATAAGGAAGGCAAATTAGGGGAATGCTTGATCTTCAAACAAGAATGTCACGAAAGCCAGGAGGTCAATTGTGACCTACCACCAAAATTTGATGAGGTTGAAATTAAAGAACTCCAAGTGTCTGATTTTGAGCAATGTGGTGTTATTGAAGGAATTTAGGAGCTCTTAAGTCAAGAAGAATGCCCTCATTTACAACAAGAATTGAAGACAATTCTTTTCGGTGAAAGTGGGTTTGATGTATATTTTCAAAGGTATCATTTTGATTCTTTTAACTTGACTTCATGGGAGGTAAGCTCCATAGAAATTCATGCACGGCAAGGCCCTTCTTTGGTCCACTTTTCGACTTTCATGACAAAAGACATTTTATGGAGTTTTATTTGAACTTCAAAGTGCCTTATCCAAAGGGGTTTTCCAAATGGGGATCAAGAGTACCATCCATTTCAAAGCTTAAAAATGGCTCGAGGTAGTTCTACTTTCTGTCCGGTTTTGTGCAGCATGTATTCAAAGATTTTCATGCAATTACAATGTTGCAATATAGCTTTTAAGAAAGCTAATAAAGTCTAATTTTGGCTGATTTAATTTATTTCAAGCTAAGTCAATTCGTTGTTGGCCAAAGAAGGCGTACAAGGCAAAGCGCCACTGCTGGCTCAACGTGCAGTTTATTTGCTCAGTTTTGTGGTAATTATTTCCTTGCCTTAGATGCTTCATTTTATGTGCATGAGCAATCATATGAAAGCTTAGGAAGTCTATTTTATGGTCATCTAATTAAATTCAGCCCAAGTTAAGAGTTGGTAGGAGCCAAAGACCATTGTTGCCATGCTGCAAGTTTCAGCTCCTCAATTCAAGCGGCTGGTTTTCTCTTCTCACAATGGCTTTTTATTTGATTCAAATCGAAGGATAAAATAGACATCCCAAATTTTAATGGGAATTTTTAATCATCCATTTTAAGCCAGTAAAGAAAAAGTTACAGCTTTTAGAAGATCAAGGTTCTGCAGGTCAGCCCAGCGGCACATCAGGTTCAATTTTAATGCCTTGTGGTAAGATGAAGGGAAAGTGTGGGCCGCTACAAATTGAGCCCAACAAAACTCTCAAGGTTTCCTATTTTCAAGGAATCAAGAATCACTCAAATGGGACATCATTTGGCCCCTCAATGGAATAAAAAATCTCTTAAGGTCAAAACTATCAGTACATCCTTGCACGTACCCGGTTCTCTAGGCTTGATTACTTATGCTTAAATTGGATTCAAGAAGCTGAAAATATAATTTTTGGAACCCCTAATATGTCATGCTTAAGGACATCTAAAAAGTTATAGGTTAGGTCACTACGTAACAAGTCAATTGGAGCCATTTTTCAGATGTTGCAGAAACTGTCCCAGCCTGCGCATGTTGTACCTTTTGTCGAAACAATAGCTCCAAATTCCTACCAACGTGAGCCAAGGAATCGCTGACTTCCTATGATCTCCATCAAGGTCTGGTTCACTCAATGTGACTCCGAAACCTAGGAGATATAGCTGTTTTAAGTAGACAATTGTAAACGGAAACGTTGCTGACAAAAAGCTTAAAGCACTTTTCAACATTTGTCATTGCTTTTTGGTGTCCTCTTGCTTTATGGACGTTTAAGGCCTGTTGTTCCCCCTTCGTTTCAGCTTGTTAAAGGCTATCATTATATAAGGGAGGCCTTAGGTGTTAAAGGAACAACCCTTGCATGAATGCAAAAGCTTGAGTTGTGAAAACTCTCTCAATTCTCTAACAAAATCGTTGTATTGTATCTTGAGTTTGGCAACATCAGGTGGGTCTCTAGGACTTCTTCATTCAACTACGAAGGTGATTAACTCTTAGTTGAAGCAAGAAGATTTCCCAATTGCATGAACCAAAGTGGGTATTCAGTCACCCTTACTAAATCACTTGCATTGGAAACCCTGGTGTTATATCTTGAGTGCGGCAACTTCAAGTGGGTCTCTAGGTCTTCTTTATTCAACTAAGAAGGTGATTAAGTTGTGTTACTTAGTTGGACCAAGAAGATTTCCCAAGTGTGTGCAAACCAAGCTGCATATTCAAATCACTCTTGCTAGTCCACTTGTTCAGTTCTTATCTCTCTATGTGTGGATTCATTTGGGTGAGTTAATTTCACATGCTTTACATCTTGATCTATATCTCTTCATTCTCTTCTCTTTTGATATTTTGTAAGCTCAAAAAATATAAAAATTATTTCCAAGTTCTGTCATTCAAGTGCAAAACTAATTGAGGCTCTTTCGCCCTCATTTGGATGTGTTAGGGGTTCGGATGTGTACATCATTTGGTATGAGAGCTTAGGCTACTCTCGTTGGCCTTGCTCCAAACATTTCAAACCCAAGCCTTGTCCCAAAACACAAAACCCTGCCCCCACAGACCTAGATTGCCATGTCCGTTAGGGAGTTGCTCAATTTGAAACACGACGTTGATAGCCTTGAGTTACGCATCCGACAATGGGGTCTCAACCTTCAATCTTTCATCCCCGATAAGGAAGGCGAACTAGGGGAACCCTTGATCTTTAAACAAGAATGTCATGAAAGCCAGGAGGTGAATTGTGTCCTACCACCGAGTTGGATGAGCTTGAAATTGAAGAACTCTAAGTGTCGTAATTTGAGCAATATGGGGTTATTGAAGGAATTGAGGTGCTCTTAAGTCAAGAAGAATGCCCTCATTTACAACAAGAATTGAGGACAATTCTTTTCGGTGAAATAGGGTTTGATATATATTTTCAAGGGTAGCATTTTGATTCTTTTAACTCGGCTTCATGGGAGGTAAGCTCCATAGAAATTCATGCACGGTGAGGCCCTTTTTTGGTCCACCCATCGAATTTCATGACAAAAGACCCTTTATGGAGTTTTATTTAAACTTCATAGTGCCTTATCCAATGGGGTTTTCCAAATGGGGATCAACAGTACCATCCATTTCAAAGCTTAAAAATAGCTCAAGCTAGTTCTACTTTCTGTCTGATTTTGTGCTGCACGTATTCCACGATTTTTATGCACTTACAACGTTGCAATATAGCTTTTTAGAAATCTAATAAAGTCTAATTTTGGCTGATGTAATTTATTTCAAGCCAAGTCAATTCGTTGTTGTCAAAATAAGGCGTACAAGCCAAAGCGCCAGTGTTGGCACACCGTGCAGTTTATT
>JACYFF010024803.1:0-36028 GCA_017589665.1 Selenicereus undatus | reverse complement strand
GATCATCCTTAGTACAATCAAGTTGGATCAGATCACACCAATTGAGGCCTGGTTTGTGAAAGGTTAAGACTCCTTTGTCTAACAGGTCAGACCGGATCAGATCATTATAGATGAAAATGCTGTGTTAAGTTGGATAGATTACCCTGTACTGACAGATTATCATGTGGATTAGACTAATGTCTAGTCAGCAAACAACAAAGAAATAACGATAAACAATAAAAGAAGCAGTAATTTCGCTACAGTATTCTTCCAATGATAAACACATTGTCATGTTACATCACACCAAGGAATAGGCACAACAAGTTTACCATAAAGTCCTTCTGGACTGTCTTCTAGTTTAGCAAGGCAAAAAAATATATTGATGGATTCCTCGTATAGGTAGAATTCATTAAGCTACTACATTCATGGCATATATCCATTAGTTTCAAACTGAATAGCCAAACATAAGCAGCAGTATCCTAGAACTTACCACTACTTCCTTGAACTTTTGAGCTTTGTAGTTTCATAGACAACTACCATGTTCTTCACCTCTGGAGCAATGACATTGGTAGATGATGTGACGATCTTGTGGCAGTATTGCACCCTTAATTTATGAATTCCAACAACCTAAGATTGGAAGGGGGGGAAGGGGGGAGAGGGGGGCAGCAAGGGGATCCATTAACTTGTATTAGAACCTCATAAGATAAGCAAAAACAATAGATAACAACCTGACATTGAGTTGCTATACATAAACAAATTTTATCAATTCTTTTTAGGAAAAAAAAATTGAAAAGAAGAGAGGAACTAGAAAACATAATTCCCGAACAATTGATATCAATTAGATGCATTTTTTTATTTTTGGGGAGAGGGGAAAACCATTAATGAAAATTTATATAATATCCTCAATGAAAATCTTGTAATCAAAATAAATCCATTTTAGTTTCTAATTGACACCAAACTAGGACAACACCCCTACCAACTGAATCACCTCTACTAGCTGAATCACCTCTAAACATATATAACATTATTCTGAAGACCAAATGTACTTTTTACAATCTATTGTGGGCGCTAATTTTACTCAATAGCAAAATATGAATAGCCAACCCAAAAAATAATAGAAAAAAAGGAGGTTGTGCCTGCCAACACAATGCAAATATGCAATACTATTACATTGCTTACCATTCTCTACCACATACAATAGCAGTATTGCATCTCACCCAAGTGACCCAACCCAAAAGGGTAGGCAAACAGACAGTGACAACATGCAATGCTAACACAGAGAACTTAGAACTCAGAACAGTATCCAATATCCATGCATTTAAGCTAAGCACCCCCCTGGGAATATTACCAATTGATTCTCTCTCATTTAATAATGATGACAATAGGTAGTGGAAGATCAAACACTTTTAAATGAGAAAGCCTGCAGCATGCTAACCTCATTCTTCCTCAATCCAACGTCCCAACGGGTTGCCACACCTTTGTATTCCTCCATATGCCTCATAACATAAGTACCTCCATTATGATCTTGTTTGGAATTATCGATTTTCCAAGGCATATCTATGTGTCTTTCTTGAAACTGTTGAATGGAAGTCCCTTTCCTATCATCACTCCATTCCTTGACAAGACATTCTCCCAAAAGTGTACTCTGCTTGGTTTGCATATGATTTTTTAAAAAATAGTATCATTATATGCTTCATTTGAAAAATAATAAAACAAAACAACAATGTGTAACCTCACCAAATGATCTGTGAAGAACTCGTATAGGCAACTATCCTTTGGTGCTTTTTTTTTTCTTATGGTCTATTATATCCATAGTTTTGTCCTTGAAATTAAAGCAAAGAACAATTTGTCTTTTCTTATGTAAAAAATGGAAAAACACTTGAAAACCCAACATAAAGTTTTTTTGTCAATGTAGAATAACATACCCATCATGGTGATAACCTAATTTCCAAATAATAGTTACCAGCAAAAACAGTTACAAAAAATACATTTAAAAGTAATATGTTTGAGTAAGTTTTACCAAGTCAACTTCCTTGAATTTGACATGCAAAGTCAATGACAGCTCCTCATTAAGCCTATGAAGGAATGCAGCTTTTGCTTAGGCTTCATCTTTTGTATTGATGTATAGATCCTTCAAGGCAAAACTTAAAAAAAAAATAAAAATATTTGTACTTGACTAACTGTTCATATGTAAAAGCATATATATTCATGTGAAAATGTTATATAAGAATCTTTTTAATTGACTTACCAATGCTTCACTTGTAAAGAAAACCCGATGAACGCTAGATCGATCTCTGTACTACTCACGTACATTCAGTATATGCGCCCAAATATTGATGACAGTTTTGTCAACGTCATTATCCCCAACAAGACTTGAAAGCGCACGTCTTGTAGCCATATAGTACATATCATCATACAACACTTGGCTACAAAAATAAATAAATAAATTCTACATTGAACTATGCTTGGATTGTACATAGAAAATGGTTTTGCTCATTTCAAAGCTATTCACATATGAATGACTTAGTTATGCAACTCAGGACAGTAAAGAGTGAATTAATCACCCACGTCATATTACTTATCTGATGGATATAAAAATCAACTCAGAATAGCAAAGACAAAAATAGACAGATTACATCTGTACCATTTCGTATATTACTCAATCCACTAGTTAACTGGCTCATGATAAACAAAACTAAAGTATTTTACTGATTGCATTTGTTAATATCCTTTCTACAGTCAATGAACCAATTCCATGAAGGCACATAATTATGGTTAGCTATTCTCTAAACTTTAACCTCATAAACAACAGCTACAACCACATTTTACAAGGGAAAAAAGAGAGGGTGGGAGGATGGGGAAGCGAAAAATGAACCAGAGGAATTGCTAATGACAAACTACTATATTTCTAAAGTAATGACATGAGCAAATGTTTGTATACTCTTCAGTAGCTTTGGTAGTTTAGCCTTTGTAAACCCATTAAAATCAATGAATGCAGTGTAAACATTAATAATGGTTAATTTATTAATCTTTTATATACATTCATATATTCCTCAAATTACCATGTCCACAAATCTCAAAAGCAGAATGCTAGAGAAAATATTGACGGTCAATGCCTAATTTAAGAATCACCTACGTTAGATAATACTTTGGGATCAGGTTCATGAAATGCATGCTAGGAACTGTAAACAGTGTGTAGTTACCTTTGGTCTTCTAACGAGTTAAACACAAAATCTGCATATAGCTTCGGTTCATAGGCTATTGCCCCAAAGATACTCACGTTCCTTTGCATCTAAGGAGAGCACAAAAAAGGTGTGAACTCTTTCCTTTCTCGGTGAGGATAGTTGCGCCTTTCTAACATTCTATTTCCTGCATCTCCTTTCAAAACACAATTTGATATTAGTCAAGTTCATAAAGTAGTACTTTAAAGGAAGAATAGTAACTAGCAATGCATTTAAGATTTTTTAGGAAATCCCAAATAACGATGAACGAGAAATGGAGTAGCAATGCATGTAACATTGTGTTTGCATCTAAGATTTTTTAGGAAATCCCAAACACTCACAATTCTTCACAGGCTAAGTGGGCTCTTGTGCAGCAAAGATAGACTTTCCAAAAACCTTAAATACCCACCAACAAAGAAGTCCCGGTGTTCTGGCAAGTAACTTCATAAAAGTCCATAGCAAAAAACAGTGGATGCAGGCTCTATGAGACTGATCATTCACAATTCGAACGCTAATATAGTGGAAGCTTGTTGGTTATGTACTCTCTTACCTCAATGCTAGTACATGCCTATCTCCCAGACATTCTTTGCTGCTAAAAGAACTGTAATGATCAACCACAATCACTCTAGCAACAAAACTTCAGAAACCAAGGCAAAACACAACAATTCAAACTCTTGGATATGATCTTCAGTATAACCCAAATTGACAGGACATGCCATGCACATCATGAGTCTAGGATATCCCTATTCACATCCATGCCCCAGAGTAACAAGTAAGAAAGGTGCAGGGTGTCCTTTGCCAACCATACTTAGGTTCCATTGCATGGTTACTTTCAACTGTAAGCATATTGCCTTAAAGCAACCATGCCAATAACTCCCTCATCAAGCGACATCTTATTGCACATCTTTCTATGTATCTAAGACCATCAAAACCCTAGGTCTTGTGCCCAGCCAACAGCTCATAAGTTCTGGTAGAAAAGGAGTAAACTATTATAAAAGAAACCATCCCTTTATGAAAAGAATGTACAAGTAAACCACAATACTCATTTAAGTTCGACCAATTAACTATAAAAGTTCACCCAAGTGGTACAAAAAATTACTTAAAACTTCATCTCATCCAAAAAGATGCTTCTAAAGTCCAAGCGCACATGTCAAAATAAATTAGATTATTATTAATCCATATAAAATCTGCATAGTATTTAGGTACACATCTATATATCATAATGAAATGTCATTGAAACTAATCCAAAAACCCTTACCCTTGAAACCACAAGTTAAATGTCATTGAAACAAATCCAAAAATTTGCAGCAGCATACTAGACACCTATCATTCTATAAACACTTACGTGCTGCTAAATGAGAGTATTTGCCATTTTTGTAAGACATCGGGGTGCTTCCCCCCCCCCCCCTAAAAAATGCTCAGAATTGTGATGCTTTTTGGACCACTACACCAGCATATTTAGATTGGCATCCAACCCCTTTCACTCGTCCTGAAAAAAAAAGGGTGGAAACAGAGAGAGAGAGACAAATAGAGAGGACAAAGAAACTCCAAAAAAGAAGACACACACACACACACACACACACACACACACACACACACACACACAGAGAGAGAGAGAGAGAGAGAGCAAAGAAGAAAGGTGAAAACATACCTGTTGCCACTTGCATGTTGCTGGATAGCATGGACCTCATTGTTGGTCTTGTTGACACTTTCTCCATAATGCCTTTTCCTTTGCCAACATAGCTTGCTTCTAGTACATCTCGCAATGGAATGTTCGCATCTAGCTCTCTCATCACAAATCCAGTAGCAGGGGCATCACTGTCTCCTTCAGGCTCTGCTTGACAGATGAAGATTTTTGTAACACAACCATGTGGTTACCCAAAAAAAAAAGAAAAAAAAAGAGCAATAATATGGTACAACTGATTGGTTTTCTTTTTTTTCTTTTTTTTTTTGGTTTGCCTTGTTACTATTTTTCTTCTGATCTCAAACAGGTTAAAAATATACATGCAGTTGATCTAATGAGCTGTTTCGTTCATGCTTGCTTCTGTGTGTATGATCTTTTAGACAAAACATAACTAAAAAAGAAGTATCATGCAAGCTATTTGAATTATAGCTGGTTTTCTGATCTGTATGAGTCTAGCCAGCTAGTTTTGTGCTGCCAAGAAAGTATCTCTCACGACAGAGAGAGAGAGAGAGAGAGAGAGAGAGAGAGAGCGTAATATCAGCAATAATTCAGTGCTAATTAATCATCATAACTAAATAAATAAGCTCTAAGCATATGTTTGTCATTATCAGTACGCTAGGCTTCTTCCAGAGTCATTAGCAGGATCAGGTGCACCTGATCAGAGCCGCACGAAATAGTAGTTAGACATTGAAGAGTGATTTATCTCTCTGCTTGCTGTGTTAATAAGTACAAATCCCCTTTTGATTGCAAGTTACGATATGGAATTTTCATCATATTACCTATTGTGATGGTTTTTGGGCCAGTCCACCAGCATAGTTAGACTGCCATCCACCCCCTTCCCCCCTCCCCAAAAGTGGATGAGTGGATGAGTACTTGATTTTCTTTTGTGAGCCAATGTTTACATTCATTGTGCTTGTGTCAGGCCATGTTTACATTCATTATGTAAAGAGAGAGAGAGAGAGAGAGAGACAAATAGAGAGGCCAAGGAACAAAGGTGGAAACATACCTGTTGGCACTTGCATGGACCTCATTCTTGGTCTTCTTGACACTTCCTCCATAATAGCTTTGCCTTTCCCAACATAGCTATGTTCTTGTACATCTCGCAATGGAACATCGACATCTAGCTCTCTGATCACAACTGCAGTAGTAGGGGCAGTCTCTTCAGTCTCTTCTTCATGCTCTTCTTCATGCTCTTCTTCATGGATGAAGAGATGAGTGGCTGTTGGCTCATTCTCTTCTTGAGACAAGTCAAGGTTGAAACTTGGCGGAGTAAATTGTGGGAAGTGATGTTTGCTTTTTTGGGCAGTCAAAAATTGCTTCTCGATTGCCTCAACCGCCAACAAGAAATCTTCCGACTCATATGGGTCGGGTGAGAGTACCGGTTTGGTACTCTTTGACTTCCCCGACAAAGTTGTCTCTACAAACAGCGCATCAGTTGTGGTCTGCACAGGTATTGTTCTTACTCTCTTTAGTGAAGCATGTGCTTCAGGAACCAACTTCTCTAATTCCGTGATCACCCCTGCCAAGACACGAGTATTGGTGATGATCTCATTGCTCGCCTTCTTAGCATCCTCAAGAACTGCCTGGTCAAAACAAAGACAGGCCAAGCAACATAAGGTCGATGTTGAGTCTGAGTCCTAGGTTACGTTCATCCTTAAGACTTCACACAAGTCTACTTACTTGGGGGCTATTTTGACATTTCCTTATGAATTCACATCAAATCAAAATACTAAAAAAGTGATTATATTTGAAGTTTAACTTAACCTTGGATTTGATGGTCAGGGCACATGACAAGAATATGTGAGCGTTATATCTACTTCTAGATATCACACACAAGAATATATGAGCGTTGTATCTACTTCTAGATATCACACTCAAACATAAGAGTATGGCCATTTACCAACTACATAGACACCTAAATGTTACATATAGTACAGAGCAAAGAGTCTAACATAGGGGGTCATATACCTTCATCTTTGACCGTACAGTATCATGTTCAGCTTCAGTAGCAGCTTCAGGGGTTGCATTAGATGGTTCCTCTTCATGAACCACTTGAGCTTCAACGGGCCTTTCAGTCTCATCTAGACAGTCCTCAAGGGCACCTTTGCCAAAACTGACTTCAAATTCTTATTCTTCCCTTGATTTCACTTTATCATTTGTCCATCCTCTTAAGGTTGGGAACTGATGCTTGACAGTTCGTACTTTGAAAACAACCTGATCAAGATAACAAAGCTATGAAAATAAGAAAAGAGTTCAATTTGTTTTTACAAAACTTGCATGAAAAATTAGATGGTGTAAAATTTTAACGATTCCAATTAAGTACATGAATAAAATGAATGAATAGAAATTCTCAACGTACCATTAGGAAAAGTATTGGCCCTGTAAAAAACCTCGAGTTCTTCTTTTTCCACTCATCAACTGATGAGACAAGGGCTGCCATTGTATATCGCGCCCAATTGAGTTCTCTCACTTTGCTTAAGTCCAATAATGAATTGTTCGAACCAAAAATGTGCTATTTGTAAGGTACTTTTTCACCAATTTTATGCTTGTTTTAATAATATTTTTTAGGTTTTTAATTGGTTTTATTTTACTTTGTAGATTTTTAATAAATGCGGAAAAAGGGCTGAAAATGGCAAAAAATATGAGAAAATGGGGAAAATATCGGGAACCGAAAAAATCGGTCCAAAATTTCAAGCAAAACTGGTTCAGCGCTTTAAGTAACCCCCCCTTTCTTCGCGTTTGTATTCTTCTTCTCCCTCACTCGTCTGCTTCCCTAACCCCAGAACTCGAAACCCAGCCTCGACCCTTCATCCCTCGACCCAGAAATTTGCCTCATCGCCACGCCCACTCTCTCTCTACCTCATCATCTCTCTCTCTTCCAGCACACCCTCGCCCAAAACCACCCTCGCCCACAGTAATCCACAACCCTCAGCCCACCGAAAACACAAACCCAGAAACCATCCCAGCCCACGGTTTCAACTTCGTCCAACCCATCCCACCACCCGTAATTCACGCCCCAAACGTCAGCACACCCACCACCTGGCTTCATCTCCAACGTCCAGCTAGCGTGCATCGAAGGGGCAAGGTTGAAGGAGTTCGGGTATTTAAGCGTTGCAGAGACGCCATTGAAGGGGGGTTCGAGTTCTTTTTAGGTAATTTTAGGTAGAATTAGGAGTAGGTTAGGTTTAATTTTGTTTAGGTTTGGTCTAAATTCGCTTTCCTTATCATTTTCGTATTCGAATTTCTGTTTCCATTTTCGATTTTTCCAGATTAGGGTTTCGATTCTCAGCTTCATTTCTCAATTTTCGAGTTTAGGGTTTCGAATTTCGGTTGTAATTGTAAGAATTCTTGGCTTTATTTGGTTGCAATGTTGAGCAATTTCATTCGTGTTCTTCCCCTTTTCCTGTTCGAATTCGGTTCCCCTCTCCCCTGTTGTTGGTTTATTCACATAGCTGCGTTTGGATTCGATGCTTGTGTTTTGGTTCGAATCGAATGGTTGCTTTTGGGTCATTCGATGGTTGCATTTTGGGATTCACAGCTCTTGTGAGTATTCATATGCCCTGTTACCTTCGTTTTGTTTCAATGCTGCGTTTTACCCTTCCCCTGTCTTAAGCGTGGTTTTGTGCCCTGTTGTTACTCGTTAAGTTTGCTCTGGTTGTTCTGATTGCCTCTGTTCAGCACTGTTGGTTTAGTTTACTGGTTTAATAAGTTAACTTTGATTTGGTTGAATGATTGCTCAAGCTCGATTTCGTTGTTATAGTTGAGTTAGCTTTTCAAATCCGGTAAATTTCATTAGTATGAACTATTATTCATGCTTTTGAGGTGATACTGTTTGAATAAGGTTGCTAGTTGAGTTTTAATGCTTTAGTTGATTTAGTAGAAATAAGTGGTTTAGTAGATGAGCTTAGTTATTTTGAGGTATTAGTACTCTTTGATTAATATCACTTAGCATAGTTAATATTAGGTTTAATCACTTTATTTAAATGACCATAATCTCAACGTTTTTCCCTGTGGATCGACCCTTAAGTACTACGACTGACAATCGACTATTTGAGGTTTCTTTTCTTTTGTTATTTTTCCACCCCCCTCAAAAACCGCTCAACATGAATCAAGTACCAAGCAATTTACTTCACCTCTTTAGTTCCCATTGATACAACTAGACACCACAAACACTATGAAGTTTCTTTTAAATTCTTTTCCCCCATCTACCTGACTACAAATCATGTCAACCATCTCTCCAGATTTAAGGACACTATCTCGGTCAGGCCATTGTTCTTTCCATTGCTTGAGTAAGGTTTTGAATTCCGTACTAGAATTTGTTTCACTTTTGGCCTTAGTCACCTCAAAGGGGCCCTTGGGAAGAGCTAATGTCATATATACATCATGCTCAGTGACTATTAACCCGCCATGGGTGAGGGGCAGGGAGCATAAGCAAGTGTCGAAATTGTGAACTAAACACACTGCTAGCTTCCCAGGAATCTTATCAATTTGCAAGTACAAGAAGCGACCGAAACCAATTTCTTTGATGGCTTCTTTTTGCTTGTCATTTAGCTTTTCAATTAGCTGCCTCAAACCCTTAGGTGACATCTGATTGTTGAATTCTTTTGGTTTGCTTTTCTTTGTTTTTGGTTTGTTTCTCAATTGGGTAGTGTGAACACCCATTGAATTGCTGCCTAATGCTACTACTCCTTCTTCTTCTTGGGTCATTGGTTGTGTATCACCCATATCATGACTTCTTAGTGTACCTTGCTGACCATGCAAAGGTGCTGCTTCTAGATCCATTTGAGAGTGTACATTTGAAGGTTCAAGGCTTGGTTGGGAACATTGACCGAGAAATGTTGAGGTAGGTGTGCGTGTGGGGGTTGCTGTCTCCAAAGGGATGTACTCTTCCGTGTGTGCATCACTAGAAGGTTCATTAGATGCGCCAACAGTGGTAGCAATATACACTGATGTTGGTCTCTTTGAATTAACTTGAACACATAATCTTTTTGGTTGAGCACGAAGCTTCTTCCCCTTTTTGTGTTTTTGTTCTCCTTGAGACCGCTTACTTCCAGAGTGTTCATTGCAAAAATAATTTTAATAAAATGATATTAGTATACACCAGACCGACCAAATTAGCGTAAATGTTTGCTATAGCTTAGGGTTGTATTAATAAGCATGCAATTAATATACATATTTTGTGGACAATTATATTGAATGAGTTGTACACTTAAAATGGATACATATGAGATTAAATCTACATTTGCGAAAGATGATCACATTGGATGAGTGTTTGAGTGGCTTAGTATTGGAAGTTAGCGGTAATGCATCTTTACATTCAAACCATATATGCAAAAACATATATCCAACCTCACTAAAACAAGTGCATAAGTTTATTACTCATTCGTAACCAAAAAGAGCATGCGTTAATTGACGAGACTGAATATACAAGGGGATTGAATTAGTTCACTTTTCAAAAGGCATAAGTTCACCATAATGAACACCCAAGTTTACTACAATATATGTGCAAGTTCACCATGCAATTTCATTAATATGAATGTACAATTTCACTAAAACAAAGTGTCCAAATTCACTAACATGCATATTATTTAGTGGCAAAAGAGAGTAGGATAAGTTTGTCATAAAATCACATTATTTAACGCAATCAACTTGCAATACAAACTCAATGCTACACATTAGTAAAGTTATCGACAATATATGCACCATTTGAACGCAATATATATATATATATATATATATATATATATATATATATATATATATGAATTCATTAAAACATATAAAAGGGATTTAATTAGTATTTAATAAATGTATACATCAGTTGAACCCAGATATATGCTTGTACTGAATAAATATAAAAGGGATTTATTGAATTTACTTTTAAAAGGCACAATGTTCACAGATAATGAATACAAAAGTGCACTAAAATACATATGCAAGTTCACTAAAGTACATGTATAAGTTCATCATGATGACATTTTATTATTTCTTCCATTCTTGTTTCTTATTATTGCCAAAAAAAGATGCTAATTACTAATTTTAGGTTCACGTAATTGAGTAAATGATTTACATAATACCTTTGAGTGTTGTGCATTTCAATGGCTACATCTTTTTCACAATCACTGCAGTTTTTGACTTTTGGCTGCTTCTTGTATGAACCATTTTGCCTAAAATGAAAAACAAAATCAAGTGATTAAAAGTACACTAATCATAAAACTTGCAAGATAAAAAAACATACAATTTGCTATATGCAATTTCATTAGTATGAATGTACAACTTAATTAATGCAAGTTCATCACGATTAATATGAATGTACAAGTTCACTAACATAAAAGTGACTAAGTAAACTAATATATAAATTCATTAAAATATGGCTGCAAAGTTGACTAAAAAGTGAATGGATTAACTCACAAGAATGAATGTATAAGGCAGGCGTTCACTTAGTTCACTTTTTAAGAAACGTACATGTTCACCATGATGACTAGCCATGTTCACTAAAGTACATGTAGAAGTTCTCTAAAGTACACGTATAAGTTCACCACGATGAATACATCCAATTTCATTAATATGGATGTACAAGTTTACTAACGCAAAAGTGACTACGTAGACTAATATATAAATTCATCAAAATATGTGTACAAAGTTCAATAAAAAATCCATGACTTAATTGACAAGAATGAATGTACAAGGCATTGACTTAGTTGACTTTAAGATACGTAGAAGTTCACCATGATGAATAGCCAAGTTTACTTAAATACATGTGCAAGTTCACTAAAAGTACAAGTTCATCTCCTAAAGTGTTTGACTAGCTTAGTATTGGAAGTTAGGTATAATGGATCTTACATTTAAATCATATCTATGAAAACTATAATTTAATTGAGTAAATGACTTAATTTACAAGAATGAATGTACAAGGCATTGACTTAGTTCACTTTAAGAAATGTACAATACAAGTTCACCATGATGAATAGCCAAGTTCAATAACATACATGTGCAAGTTCACTAAAGTAAGCGTATAAGTTCGCTAAAATACATGTACAAGTTAACAAGAATGCATTTACAAGTTTACCAAAATACATGTATATGTTCACCAAAATATATGTGCAAGTTCACTAAAATATATGTACAAGTTCACTAAAATATGTTTCAAGTTTCTTTTATTAGGATAAAAAGATCACCCAAATATATGCATAAGTTCACCACAAAAAATGTATAAATTCATTAAAATATGTCTCCAAGTTCACCAAAAATGCATGCCCTAATTCATAGCAATGAATATACAAGGGATTGAATTAGTTCACTTAAAAAGATGTACAAATTCACCATGATGAACACCAAAGTTCACTAAAAAAGTCAATTGGATCCATTTTTCAAATGCTGCAGAACTGTCCTAGCTTGCGCATGCTGTACCTTTTGGCCAAACGGTAGCTTCAAATTTCTACCAACGTGAGCGAAGGAAATGCTGACCTCCTAAAATTTCCATCAAGCTCGGGTACACTCAATGTGACTTCGAAACCTAGGAGTTATAGCTGTTTTAAGTTGACAATTGTAAACTAAAACATTGCTGACAAAAAGCGTAAAGCACGTTTCAACATTTGTCATTGCTTTTTGGTACCCTCTTGCTTTATGGACGTGTAAGGCCCTTTGCTCCCCCTTCCTTTCAGCTTGTTAAAGGCTATCATTATATAACGGAGGCCTTAGGTGTTAAAGAAACAACACTTGCATGAACGCAAAAGCTTGAGTTATGAAAACTCTCTCAATTCTCTCTCAAAATCGTAGTGTTGTATCTTGAGTGTGGCAACACCAAGTGGGTCTCTGGGTCTTCTTCATTCAACTAAGAAGGTGATTAATTCTTAGTTGAAGCAAGAAGATTGCCCAATTGCATGAACCAAGGTGGGTATTCAATCACCTTGCTAATTCACTTGCATTGGAAACCCTAGTGTTGTATCTTGAGTGCGGGAACATCAAGTGGGTCTCTAGGTCTTCTTGAGTCAACTAAGAAGGAGATTAAGTTGTGTTACTTAATTGGACTGAGAGGATTGCCCAAGTGTGCGCAAACCAAGCTGGATATTCAAATCACCCTTGCTAGTCCACTTGTCTAGTTCTTATCTCTCCATGTGTGGATTCATTTGGGTGAGTTAATTTCATATGCTTTACATCTTGATCTGTATCTATTCATTCTCTTCTGTTTTGATCTTTTGTAAGCTCGGAAAGATACAAAAATTCTGTTGAAGTTCTCTCCTTCAAGTGCAAAACAAATTCAGGCTGTTTCGTCCTCATTTGGTTGTGTTAGCTGTTCGGACGCGTACATCATTTGGTATCAGAGCTTAGGCTACTCTCCTTGGCCTTGCTCCAAACCTTTCAAACCCAAACCTTATCCCAAAACACAAAACCCAGACCCCAAAGACCCAGATTGCCATGTCCGTTTGGGAGTTACTCAATTCGAAACATGATGTTGGTAGCCTTGAGTTACGCATCCGACAATGGGGTCTCGACCTTCAATCTTTCATCCCTGATAAGGAAGGCAAACTAGGGGAGCCCTTGATCTTTAAACAAGGATTTCATGAAAGCCAGGAGGTGAATTGTGACCTATCACCAAAATTTTGATGAGCTTGAAATTGAAGAACTCCAAGTGTCCGATTTTGAGCAGTACGCGGTTATTGAAGGAATTAAGGAAATCTTAAGTCAAGAAGAATGCCCCCATTTACAAGAAGAATTAAGGACAATTCTTTCCAAATAAAGAGGGTTTGATGTATATTTTCAAGGTTATCATTTTGATTCTTTTAACTCGAATTCGTGGGAGGTAAGCTCCATAGAAATTCATACACGGCAAGGCGCTTCTTTGGTCGACTTTTTGAATTTCATGACAAAAGACACTTTATGGAGTTTTATTTGAACTTCAAAGTGCCTTATCCAAAGGGATTTTCCAAATGGGCATCAAGAGTACCATCCATTTCAAATCTTAAAAATAGCTAAAGCTAGTTCTACTTTCTTTTGGTTTTGAGTTGCAAGTATTCCAAGATTTTCATGCACTTACATTGTCGCAATATAGCTTTTTAGAAAGCTAATAAAGTCTAATTTTGGATGATATAATTTTTTTCAAGCTAAGTCAATTCGTTGTTGTCAAAATAAGGCGTGCAAGCCAAAGCGCCAGTGCTGGCACAACGTCCAGTTTAGGTGATCAATTTTGTGGTAATTATTTCCTTGCCTTAGACGCTTCATTTGAGGTGTAGGATTAATCATATGAAATCTTAGGAAGTCTATTTTATGGTCATCTAATGAAATTTATCCCAAGTTAAGAGTTGGTAGGAGGAAAAGACCATTGTTCCTATGCTGCCAGTTTCAGCACGTCAATTCAAGCAGTTGGTTCTCTCTCCTCACAATGGCTTTTGATTTGATTCAAATCGAAGGATAAAGTAGACATCCCAAAGTTTAATGGGAATTTTTAATCATCCATTTTAAGCTAGTAAACAGAAATTTATAGCTTTTAGAAGTTCAAGGCTCAGGAGGTCAGCCCAGCGGCACATCAGGTTCAATTTTAATGCCTTGTGGCAAGATGAAAGGAAAGTGTGGGCTGCTGCAAATTGACCCCAACAAAACTCTCAAGGTTTCCTCTTTTCAAGTTATCAAGAATCACTAAAATGGGACATCATTTGGCCCCCAAATGGAATAAAAAATCTCTGAAGGTCAAAACCGTCAGTACATCCTTACACGTACCCGGTTTTGTACGCTTGATTACTTATGCTTAAATTGGAATCAAGAAGCTGAAAATATAATTTTTGGAACCCCTAATATGTCATGTTTAAGGACATATAAAAAGTCCTAGGTTAGGTCATTACGTAACAAGTCAATTGGATCCATTTTTCAGATGCTGCAGAAACTATCCCAACCTACGCATGATGTACCATTTGGCCAAAAGGTAGCTCCGAATTGCTACCAACGGGAGCAAAGGAAATGCTGACTTCCTAAGCTTTCCATCAAGGTCTGGTTCACTCAATGTGACTCCGAAACCTAGGAGATATAGCTGTTTTAAGTTGACAATTGTAAATTGAAACGTTGCTAACAAAAAGCATAAAGCACTTTTCAGCATTTGTCATTGCTTTTTGGTATCCTCTTGCTTTATGGACGTGTAAGGCCCCTTGTTCCCCCTTCCTTTCAGCTTTTTAAAGGCTATCATTATATAAGGGAGGCCTTAGGTGTTAAAGAAACAACACTTGCATGAACGCAAAAGCTTGAGTTATGAAAACTCTCTCAATTCTCTCTCAAAATCGTAGTGTTGTAGCTTGAGTGTGGCAACACCAAGTGGGTCTCTAGGTCTTCTTCATTCAACTAAAAAGGTGATTAATTCTTAGTTGAAGCAAGAAGATTGCCCAATTGCATGAACCAAGGTGGGTATTCAATCACCTTGCTAATTCACTTGCATTGGAAACCCTAGTGTTGTATCTTGAGTGCGGGAACTTCAAGTGGGTCTCTAGGTCTTCTTGAGTCAACTAAGAAGGTGATTAAGTTGTGTTACTTAATTGGACTAAGAGGATTGCCCAAGTGTGCGCAAACCAAGCTGGATATTCAAATCACCCTTGCTAGTCCACTTGTCTAGTTCTTATCTCTCCATGTGTGGATTCATTTGGGTGAGTTAATTTCATATGCTTTACATCTTGATCTATATCTCTTCATTCTCTTCTGTTTTGATCTTTTGTAAGCTCAGAAAGATACAAAAATTCTGTTGAAGTTCTCTCCTTCTAGTGCAAAACAAATTCAGGCTGTTTCGTCCTCATTTGGTTGTGTTAGCTGTTCGGACGCGTACATCATTTGGTATCAGAGCTTAGGCTACTCTCCTTGGCCTTGCTCCAAACCTTTCAAACCCAAACCTTGTCCAAAAAAGAAAAACCCAGCCCCGAAAGACCCAGATTGCCATGCCCGTTTGGGACTTACTCAATCTGAAACATCACGTTGATAGCCTTGAGTTACACATCCGACAATGGGGTCTCAGCCTTCAATCTTTCATCCCTAATAAGGAAGGCGAACTAGGGGAACCCTTGACCTGTAAACAAGAATGTCATGAAAGCCATAAGGTGAATTGTGACCTACCACCAAAATTTGATGAGCTTGGAATTGAAGAACTCCAAGTGTCCGATTTTGAGCAATGTGGGGTTATTGAAGGAATTGCGGAACTCTTAAGTCAAGAAGAATGCCCTCATTTACAATAAGAGTTGAGGACAATTCTTTTCAAAGAAAGAGGGTTTGATGTACATTTTCAAGGGTATCATTTTGATTCTTTTAACTAAACAGCATGGGAGGTAAGCTCCATAGAAATTCATGCACGGCAAGGCCCTTCTTTGCTCCACTTTTTGAATTTCATGACAAAAGATACTTTATGGAGATTTATTTGTACTTCAAAGTGCCTTATCCAAAGGGGTTTTCAAAATGGGGATCAAGAGTACCATCCATTTCAAAGCTTAAAATTAGCTCAAGCTAGTTCTACTTTCTGTCCAGTTTAGTGCAGCACGTATTCGAAGATTTTTATGCACTTACAATGTTGCAATATATCTTTTTAGAAAGCTAATAAAGTCTAATTTTGGTTGATGTCATTTATTTCGAGCTAAGTCAATTCGTTGTTGTAAAGATAAGGCATACAAGCCAAAGTGCCAGTGCTGGCACAACGTCCAGTTTATTTACTCATTTTTGTGGTAATTATTTCCATGCCTTAGATGCTTCATTTTAGGCGTATGAGTAATCATACGAAAGCTTAGGAAGTCTATTTTATGGTCATCTAATGAAATTCATCCCAAGTTAAGAGTTGGTAGGAGGAAAAGACCATTGTTCCCGTGCTGCCAGTTTCAGCACCTCAATTCAAGCGGCTGGTTCTCTCTCATCACAATGACTTTTGATTTGTTTAAAATCGAAGGAGAAAATAGACATCCCAAAGTTTAATGGGAATTTTGAATCAACCATTTTAAACTAGCAAAAAAAAGTTATACCTTTTAGAAGTTCACGGTTCTGTAGGTCAGCCCAGCGACACATCAGGTTTAATTTTAATGGCTTGTGGGAAGATGAAGGGAAAGTGTGGGCTGCTGCAAATTGACCCCAAAAAAACTCTCAAGGTTTCCTCTTTTCAAGGAATCAAGAATCACTCAAATGGGACATCATTTGGCCCCCAAATGGAATAAAAAATCTCTAAAGGTCAAAACCGTCAGTACATCCTTACACGTACCCGGTTTTGTACACTTGATTACTTATGCTTAAATTGGATTCAAGAAGCTGAAAATATAATTTTTGGAACCCCTAATATGCCATGTTTAACGACATATAAAAATTCCTAGGTTAGGTCACTACGTAACAAGTCAATTGGATCCATTTTGCAGATGCTGCAGAAACTATCCCAACCTGCGCATGATGTACCATTTGGCCAAAAGGTAGCTCCAAATTGCTACCATCATGAGCCAAGGAAATGCTGACTTCCTAAGCTTTCCATCAAGGTCTGGTTCACTCAATGTGACTCCGAATCCTAGGAGATATAGCTGTTTTAAGTTGACAATTGTAAATTGAAACGTTGCTGACAAAAAGCATAAAGTACTTTTCAGCATTTGTCATTGCTTTTTGGTATCCTCTTGCTTTATGGACGTGTAAGGACGCTTGTTCCCCCTTCCTTTCAGCTTGATAAAGGCTATCATTATATAAGGGAGGCCTTAGGTGTTAAAGAAACAACACTTGCATGAACGCAAAAGCTTGAGTTATGAAAACTCTCTCAATTCTCTCTCAAAATCGTAGTGTTGTATCTTGAGTGTGGCAACATCAAGTGGGTCTTTAGGTCTTCTTCATTCAACTAAGAAGGTGATTAATTCTTATTTGAAGAAAGAATATTGCCCAATTGCATGAACCGAGGTGGGTATTCAATCACCCTTGCTAATTCACTTGCATTGGAAACCCTAGTGTTATATCTTGAGTGCGGCAACTTTAAGTGGGTCCCTAGGTCTTCTTGATTCAATTAAGAAGGTGTTTAAGTTGTGTTACTTAGTTGGACTAGGAAGATTGCCCAAGTGTTTGCAAACCAAGCTGGATATTCAAATCACCCTTGCTAGTCCACTTATCTAGTTCTTATCTCTCCATGTGTGGATTCATTTGGGTGACTTAATTTCATATGCTTTACATCTTGATCTATATCTCTTCATTCTTTTCTCTTTTGATATTTTGTAATCTCAAAAAGATACAAAAATTTTGTCCAAGTTTTCCCCTTCAAGTGCAAAACAAATTGAGGCTCTTCCGCCCTCTTTTGGATGTGTTAGGGGTTCGAACGCGCACATCATTTGGTATCAGAGCTTAGGCTACTCTCCTTGGCATTGCTCCAAACCTTTAAAACCCAAACCTTGCCCTAAAACGCAAACCCCAGACCCCAAAGACCTAGGTTGCCATGTCCGTTTGGGAGTTACTTAATCTGAAACATGACGTTGATAGCCTTGAGTTACGCATCCGGCAATGGGGTCTCAACCTTCAATCTTTCATCCCTGATAAGGAAGGCGAACAACGGGAACCCTTGATCTTTAAACAAGAATGTCATGAAATCCAGGAGGTGAATTGTGACCTACCACCAAAATTTGATCCGCTCGAAATTGAAGAACTCCAAGTGTCCGATTTTGAGCAATACGAGGGTATTGAAGGAATTGAGGAACTCTTAAGTCAAGAAGAATGTCCTCATTTACAATAAGAATTGAGGACAATTCTTTTTAAAGAAAGAGTGTTTGATGTATATTTTCAAGGGCATCATTTTCATTCTTTTAACTCGACTTCATGGGAGGAAAGCTCCACAGAAATTCATGCCCGACAAGGCCCTTCTTTGGTCCACTTTTCGAATTTTATGATAAATGACACTTTATGGAGTTTTATTCGAACTTAAAAGTGCCTTATCCGAAGGGGTTTTCCAAATGGGGATCAAGAGTACCATCCATTTCAAAGCGTAAAAATAGCTCAAGCTAGTTCTACTTTCTGTCCGGTTTTGTGCAGCATGTATGCCAAGATTTTTATGCACTTACAATGTTGCAATATAGCTTTTTAGAAAGCTAATGAAGTCTCATTTTGGCTGATTTAATTTATATCATGCTCAGTCAATTCGTTGCTGTCAAAATAAGGCGTACAAGCCAAAGCGCCAGTACTGGCACAACGTCCAGTTTATTTGCTCAGTTTTGTGGTAATTATTTCCTTGCCTTAGATGCTTCATTTTAGGTGTATGAGTAATCATATGAAGGCTTAGGAAGTCTATTTTATGGTCATCTAATGAAATTTTGCCCAAGTTAAGAGTTGGGAGGAGGAAAAGTCCAATGTTCCCATGCTGCCAGTTTCAGCACGTCAATTGAAGCACCTGGTTCTCTCTTCTCACAATGGCTATTGATTTGATTCAAATCGAAGGATAAAATAGACATCGTAGAGCTTAATGGGAATTTTGAATCATCCATTTTAAGCTAGTAAACAGTAATTTATAGCTTTTAGAAGTTCAAGGTTCTGCAGGACAGCCCAGCGGCACATCAAATTCAATTTTAACGCCTTGCGGCAAGATGAAGGGAAAGTGTGGGCTGCTCCAAATTGACCCCAACAAAACACTCAAGGTTTCCTCTTTTCGAGGAATCAAGAACCACTCAAATGGGACATCATTTGGCCCCTCAATGGAATAAAAAATCTCTGACGCTCTACACTCTCAGTACATCCTTTCATGTACCCGGTTTTGTACGCTTGATTACTTATACTTAAATTCGACTCAAGAAGCGTAAAATATAATTTTTGGAACCCCTAATATGTCATGTTGAAGGACATACAAAAAGTTCTAGGTTAGGTCACTACGTAACAAGTCAATTGGATCCATTTTTCAGATGCTGCAGAAACTGTCCCAGCTTGCGCATACTGTACCTTTTGGCCAAACGGCAGCTCCAAATTGCTACCAACGTGAGCCTAGGAAATGCTGACTTTCTAAGCTTTCCATCAAGGTCTGTTTCACTCAATGTGACTTCGAAACCTAGGAGATATAGTTGTTTTAAGTTGACAATTGTAAATTGAAACATTGCTGACAAAAAGCGTAAAGCACGTTTCAGCATTTGTCATTGCTGTTTGGTATCCTCTCGGTTTATGGGCGTTTAAGGCCCCTTGTTCCCCCTTCCTTTCAGCTTGTTAACGGCTATCATTATATAAGGGAGGCCTTAGGTGTTGAAGAAACAACACTTGCATGAATGCAAAAGCTTGAGTTATGAAAACTCTCTCAATTCTCTCTCAAAATCGTAGTGTTGTATCTTGAGTGTGGCAGCATCAAGTGGGTCTCTAGGTCTTCTTCATTCAACTAAGAAGGTGATTAATTCTTAGTTGAAGCAAGAAGATTTCCCAATTGCGTGAACCAAGGTGGGTATTCAATCACCCTTGCTAATTAACTTACATTGGAAACCCTAGTGTTATATCTTGAGTGCGGCAACTTCAAGTGGGTCTCTAGGTCTTCTTGATTCAATTAAGAAGGTGTTTAAGATGTGTTACTTAGTTGCATTAGGAAGATTGCCCAAGTGTTTGCAAACCACGCTGGATATTCAAATCACCCTTGCTAGTCCACTTATCTACTTCTTATATCTCCATTTGTGGATTCATTTCGGTGACATAATTTCATAAGCTTTACATCTTGATCTATATCTCTTCATTCTCTTCTCTTTTGATATTTTGTAAGCTTAAAAAGTTACAAAAATCCTGTCCAAGTGTTCCCCTTCAAGTGCAAAACAAATTGAGGCTCTTTCGCCTTCATTTGGATGTGTTAGGGGTTCGAACGCATAGATCATTTGGTATCAGAGCTTAGGCTACTCTCCTTGGCCTTGCTCCAAACCATGTCCCAAACGCAAAACCTAGACCCCAAAGACCCAGATTGCCATGTCCATTAGGGAGTTACTCAATTTGAAAAATGACCTTGATGTCCATTAGGGACTACTAGGTCATGACAAAAGACACTTTATGGAGTTTTATTTGAACTTCAAGGTGCCTTATCCAAAGGGGTTTTCCAAATGGGGATCAAGAGTACCAACCATTTCGAAGCTTAAAAATAGCTCAAGGTAGTTCTACTTTCTATTCGGTTTTGTGCACCATGTATTCCAAGATTTTCACGCACTTACAATGTTGCAACATAGCTTTTTGGAAAGCTAATAAAGTCTAATTTTGGCTGATGTGATTTATTTCAAGCTATGTCAATTCATTGTTGTCAAAATAAGGCGTACAAGCCAAAGCGCCACTGCTGCCACAACGTCCAGTTTATTTGCTCAGTTTTGTGCTAATTATTTCCTTGCCTTAGATGCTTCATTTTAGGTGTATGAATAACCATATGAAAGCTTAGGAAGTCTATTTTACAGTCATCTAATCAAATTCATCCCAAGTTAAGAGTTGGTAGGAGGAAAAGACAATTGTTCCCATGCTGCCAGTTTCAGCACCTCAATTAAAGCAGCTGACTCTCTCTCCTCACAATGGCTTTTGATTTGATTCAAATCGAAGGATAAAATAAACAACCTAAAGTTTAATGGGAATTTTGAATCATCCATTTTAAGTTAGCAAACAGAAAGTTATAGCTTTTAGAAGTTCAAGGTTCTGCAGGTCAGCCCAGCGGCACATTAGGTTCAATTTTAATGCCTTGCGGCAAGATGAAGGGAAAGTGTGGCCTGCTGCAAATTGACCCCAACAAAACTCTCAAGGTTTCCTCTTTTCAAGGAATCAAGAATCACTCAAATGGGACATCATTTGGCCCCTCAATGGAAACAAAAATCTCTGGAGGTTAACACTGTCAGTACATCCTTGCACGTACCCGGTTTTGCACGCTTGACTACTTATGCTTAAATTGGATTCAAGAAGCTGAAAATATAATTTTTGGAACCCCTAATATGTCATGTTTAAGGACATATAAAAATTTATAGGTTAGGTCACTACGTCACAAGTGAATTGGAGCCATTTTTCGACTGCTATAGATACTGTCCCAGCCTGCGCATGCTGTACCTTTTGGCCGAACGGTAGCTCCAAATTGCTACCAACGTGAGCCAAGGAAATGCTGACTTCCTAAGCTTTCCATCAAGGGCTGTTTCACTCAATGTGACTCCGAAACCTAGGAGATATAGCTGTTTTAAGTTGACAATTGTGAACTGAAATGTTGCTGACAAAAACCAAAAAGCACATTTCAGCATTTGTCATTGCTTTTTGGTATCCTCTTACTTTATGGACGTGCAAGGCCCTTGTTCCCGCTTACTCTCAGCTTGTTAAAGGCTATCATTATATAAGGGAGGCCTTACGTGTTAACAAAACAACACTTGTATGAATGCAAAAGCTTGAGTTATGAAAACTCTCTCAATTCTCTCTCAAAATTGTCGTGTTGCATCCTGAGTTTGGCAACATCAAGTGGGTCTCTAGTTCTTCTTCATTCACCTACGAAGGTGATTAATTCTTAGTTGAAGCAAGCAGATTGTCGAATTGCGTGAACCAAGGTGGGTATTAAGTCACCCTTACTAATTCACTTGCATTTGAAACCCTAGTGTTATATCTTGAGTGCGGCAACTTCATGTGGGTCTCTAGGTCCTGTAGATTCAAATAAGAAGGTTATTAAGTTGTGTTACTTAGTTGGAGTAAGAAGATTGCCCAACTGTGTGCAAACCAAGCTGGATATTCAAATCACCCATGCTAGTCCACTTGTGTAGTTCTTATCTCTCCATGTGTGGATTCATTTGGGTGAATTAATTTCATATGCTTTACATCTTGGCCAACATCTCTTCATTCTCTTCTCTTTTGATCTTTTGTAAGCTCGTAAAGATACAAAAATTCTGTTCAAGTTCTCTCGTTTAAGTGCAAAACAAATTGAGGCTCTTTCGCCCTCATTTTGATGTGTTAGGGGTTCGAACGCGTACATCATTTTGTACCAGAGCCTAGGGTACTCTCCTTGGCCTTGCTCGAAACCTTTCAAACCCAAACCCTGTCCCAAAACACAAAACCTAGACCCCAAAGGCCCAGATTGCCATGTCCGTTAGGGAATCACTCAATTTGAAACATGACGTTGATAGCCTTGAGTTACGCATCCGACAATGGGGTCTCAACCTTCAATCTTTCATCCCTGATAAGGAAGGCGAACTAGGCGAACCCTTGATCTTTAAACAAGAATATCATGAAAGCCATGAGGTGCTTTGCGACCTACCACCAAAATTAGATGAGCTTGAAATTGAAGAGCTCCAAGTGTCCGATTTTGAGCAATGTGGGGCCATTGAAGGAATTGAGGAACTCTTAAGTCAAGAAGAATGCCGTCATTTACAATAAGAATTGAGGACAATTCTTTTCAAAGAAAGATGGTTTGATGTATATTTTCAAGGGTATCATTTTGATTCTTTTAACTTAACTCCATGGGAGGTAAGCTCCATATAAATTCATACACGATAAGGCCCTTCTTTGGTCCACTTTTCAAAGTTCATGACAATAGACACTTTATGGAGTTTTCTTTGAACTTCAAAGTGCCTTATCCAAAGGGGTTTCCCAAATGGGGAACAAGAGTACCATCCATTTGGAAGCTTAAAAATAGCTCAAGCTAGTTCTACTTTCTGTTCGGTTTTGTGCAGCATGTATTCCAAGATTTCACGCACTTACAATGTTGCAACATAGCTTTTTAGAAAGCTAATAAAGTCTAATTTTGGATGATGTGATTTCTTTCAAGCTAAGTCAATTCGTTGTTGTCAAAATAAGGCGTACAAGCCAAAGCGCCACTCCTGCCACAACGTCCAGTTTATTTGCTCAGTTTTGTGGTAATTATTTCCTTCCCTTAGATGCTTCATTTTAGGTGTATGAATAATCATATGAAAGCTTAGGAAGTCTATTTTACGGTCATCTAATCAAATTCATCCCATGTTAAGAGTTGGTAGGAGGAAAAGACCATTGTTCCCATGCTGTCAGTTTCAGCACCTCAGTTAAAGCAGCTGGCTCTCTCTCCTCACAATGGCTTTCGATTTGATTCAAATCGAAGGATACAATAGACAACCTAATGTTTAATGGGAATTTTGAATCATCCATTTTAAGCTAGCAAACAGAAAGTTATAGCTTTTGGAAGTTGAAGGTTCTGCAGGTCAGCCCAGCGGCAGATCAGGTTCAATTTTAATGCCTTGCGGCAAGATGAAGGGAAAGTGTAGCCTGCTGCAAATTGACCCCAACAAAACTCTCAAGGTTTCCTCTTTTCAAGGAATCAAGAATCACTAAAATGGGGAATCACTTGGCCCCTCAATGGAAACAAAAATCTTTGGAGGTCAAAACTGTCAGTGCAACCTTGCACGTACCCGGTTTTGTCCGCTTGATTACTTATTCTTAAATTGGATTCAAGAAGCTAAAAATATAATTTTGGGAACCCCAAATATGTCATGTTTGAGGACATATAAAAAATTTATAGGTTAGGTCACTACGTAACAACTCAATTGGAGCCATTTTTCAAATGCTGTAGAAACTGCCCCAGCCTGCGCATGCCGTACCTTTTGGCCGAACGGTAGCTCCAAATTGCTACCAACGTGAGCCAAGGAAATGCTTACTTCCTAACGATTTCCATCAAGGTCTGGTTCACTCAATGTGACTCTGAAACCTAGGAGATATAGCTATTTTATGTTGACAATTGTGAACTGAAATGTTGCTGACAAAAAGCGTAAAGCACTTTTCAGCATTTGTCATTGCTTTTTGGTATCCTCTTACTTTATGGACGTGTAAGGCCCCTTGTTCCCGCTTCCTCTCAACTTGTTAAAGGCTATCATTATATAAGGGAGGCCTTAGGTGTTAACGAAACAACACTTGCATGAATGCAAAAGCTTGAGTTACGAAAACTCTCTTAATTCTCTCTCAAAATCGTAGTGTTGTATCTTGAGTTTGGCAACATCAAGTGGGTCTCTAGGTGTTCTTCATTCAACTAAGAAGGTGATTAATTCTTAGTTGAAGCAAGCAAATTGCCGAATTGCGTGAACTAAGGTGGGTATTCAGTCACCCTTACTAATTCACTTGCATTGGAAACCCTAGTGTTATATCTTGAGTGCGGCAACTTCATGTGGGTCTCTAGGTCTTGTAGATTCAAATAAGAAGGTTATTAGGTTGTGTTACTTAGTTGGAGTAAGAAGATTGCCCAACTGTGTGCAAACCAAGCTGGATATTCAAATCACCCATGCTAGTCCACTTGTCTAGTTCTCATCTCTCCATGTGTGGATTCATTTGGGTGAGTTAATTTCATATGCTTTACATCTTGATTAATATCTCTTCGTTCTCTTCTCTTTTAATCTTTTCTAAGCTCAGAAAGATACAAAAATTCTGTTCAAGTTCTCTCGTTCAAGTTCAAAACAAATTGAGACTCTTTCGCCCTCGTTTGGATGTGTTACGGGTTCGGACGCGTACATCATTTGGTACCAGAGCTTAGGCTACTCTCCTTGGCCTTGCTCGAAACCTTTCAAACCCAAACCTTGTCCCAAAACACAAAACTCGGACCCCAAAGGCCCAGATTGCCATGTTCGTTAGGGAGTCACTCAATTTGAAACATGACGTTGATAGCCTTGAGTTACGCATCCGACAATGGGGTCTCAACCTTCAATCTTTCATCCCTGATAAGGAAGCCGAACTAGGGTAACCCTTGATCTTTAAACAAGAATATCATGAAAGCCATGAGGTGATGTGCGACCTACCACCAAAATTAGATAAGCTTGAAATTGAAGAACTCCATGTGTTCGATGTTGAGCAATGTGGGGTCATTGAAGGAATTGAGGAACTCTTAAGTCAAGAAGAGTGTCGTCACTTACAACAAGAATTGAGGACAATTCTTTTCAAAGAAAGAGGGTTTGATGTATATTTTCAAGGGTATCATTTTGATTCTTTTAACTTAACTCCATGGGAGGTAAGCTCCACATAAATTCATGCACGATAAGGCCCTTCTTTAGTCCACTTTTCGAAGTTCATGACGAAGGACACTTTATGGAGTTTTATTTGAACTTCAAAGTGCCTTATCCAAAGGGGTCTTCCAAATGGAGATCAAGAGTACCATCCATTTCGAAGCTCAAAAATAGCTCAAGGTGGTTGTACTTTCTGTTCGGTTTTGTGCAGCATGTATTCCAAGATTTTCACGCACTTACAATGTTGCAACATAGCTTTTTAGAAAGCCAATAAAGTCTAACTTTGGCTGATGTGATTTATTTCAAGCTAAGTCAATTCGTTGTTGTCAAAATAAGGCGTACAAGCCGAAGCGCCAATGCTGGCACAACGCCCAGTTTATTGTCTCAGTTTTGTTGTAATTATTTCCTCGCCTTAGCTGCTTCATTTTAGGTGTATGAGTAATCATATGAAAGCTTAGGAAGTCTATTTTACTGTCATCTAATCAAATTGATCCCAAGTTAAGAGTTGGTGGGAGGAAAAGACCATTGTTACGGTGCTTCCAGTTTCAACACCTCAATTAAAGCAGCTGGCTCTCTCTCCTCACAATGGCTTTTGATTTGATTAAAATCGAAGGATAAAATAGACATCCCAAAGTTTAATGGGAATTTTGAATCATCCATTTTATGCTAGCAAAAAGAAAGTTATAGCTTTTAGAAGTTCAAGGTTCTGCAGGTCAGCCCAGCGGCACATCAGGTTCAATTTTATTGCCTTGCGGCAAGATGAAGGGAAAGTGTGGCCTGCTGCAAATTGACCCAAAAAAACTCACAAGGTTTCCTCTTTTCAAGGAATCAAGAATCACTCAAATGGGACATCATTTGGCCCCTCAATGGAAACAAAAATCTCTGGAGATCAAAACTGTCAGTACATCCTTGCACGTACCCGGTTTTGTACGCTTGATTACTTATGGTTAAATTCGATTCAAGAAGCTGAAAATATAATTTTTGGAACCCCTAATATGTCATGTTTAAGGACATATAAAAAGTTATAGGTTAGGTCACTACGTAACAAGTCAATTGGAGCCATTTTTCAGATGCTGTAGAAACTGTCCCAGCCTGCGCATGTTGTACCTTTGGGCCGAACGGTAGCTCCAAATTGCTACCAACGTGAGCCGAGGAAATGTTGACTTCCTAAGCTTTCCATCAAGGTTTGGTTCACTCAATGTGACTCCGAAACCTAGGAGATATAGCTGTTTTAAGTTGACAATTGTAAATTGAAACGTTGCTGACAAAAAACGTAAAGCACGTTTCAGCATTTGTCATTGCTTTTTGGTATCCTCTTGCTTTATGGACGTGGAAGGCCCCTTGTTCCCCCTCCCTTTTACCCTGTTAAAGGCTATCGTTATATAAGGGAGGCCTTAGGTGTTAAAGAAACAACACTTGCATGAATGCAAAAGCTTGACTTATGAAAACTCTCTCAATTCTCTCTCAAAATCGTAGTGTTGTATCTTGAGTGCGGCAACATCAAGTGGGTCTCTAGGTCTTCTTCATTCAACTACGAAGGTGATTAATTGTTAGTTGAAGCAAGAAGATTGCACAATTGCGTTAACCAAGGTGGGTATTCAATCACCCTTGCTAATTCACTTGCGTTGGAAACCCTAGTGTTATATCTTGAGTGCGGCAACTTCAAGTGCATCTCTAGGTCTTCTTGATTCTACTAAGAAGGTGATTAAGTTGTGTTGCTTAGTTGGACTAAGAACATTGCCCAAGTGTGTGCAAACCAAGCTGCAGATTCAAATCACCCTTGGTAGTCCAGTTGTCTAGTTCTAATCGCTCCATGTGTGGATTCATTTGGGTTTGCTAATTTCATATGCTTTACATCTTGATATATATCTCTTCATTCTCTTCCCTTTTCATCTTTTGTAAGCTCAAAAAGATATAAAAATTCTTTCCAAGTTCTCTCCTTCAAGTGCAAAACAAATTGAGGCTCATTGGTCCTCATTTGGATGTGTTAGGGGTTCGGACGCGTACATCATTTCGTATCAGAGCTTAGGCTACTCTCCTTGGCCTTGCTCCAAACCTTTCAAACCAAAACCTTGTCCCAAAACACAAAACCTAGCCCCCAAAGACCCAGATTGCCATGTCTGTTAGTGAGTTACTCAATTTGAAACGTGACACTGATAGCCTTGAGTTACGCATCTGACAATGGGGTCTCAACGTTCAATCTTTCATCCCTAATAAGGATGGCGAACTAGGGGAACCCGTGATTTTTAAACAAGAATGTCATGAAACCCAGGAGGTGAATTGTGGCCTACCCCAAAAAATTGATGAGCTTGAAATTGAAGAACTCCAAGTGTCCGATTTTGAGCAATGTGGGGTCATTGAAGGAATTGAGGAACTCTTAAGTCAAGAAGAATGCCCTCATTTACAACAAGAAATGAGGACAATTCTTTTCAAAGAAAGAGGGTTTGATGTATATTTTCAAGGGTATCATTTTGATTCTTTTAACTCAACTTCATGGGAGGTAAGCTCCATAGAAATTCATGCACGACAAGGCCCTTCTTTGGTCCATTTTTCGAATTTCATGACAAAAGACACTTTATGGAGTTTTGTTTGAACTTCAAAGTGCCTTGTCCAAAGGGGTCTTCCTAATGGAGATCAAGAGTACCATCCATTTCAAAGCATAAAAATAGCTCGAGGTAGTTCTACTTTCTATCTATTTTTGTGCAGCATGTATTCCAAGATTTTCATGCACTTACAATGTTGCAATAAAGCTTTTCAAAAAGCTAATAAAGTCTAACTTTGCCTGATGTAATTTATTTCAAGCTATGTCAATTCGTTGTTGTCAAAATAAGGCATACAAGCCAAAGCACCATTGCCGCCACAACGTCCAGTTCATTTGCTCAGGTTTGCGGTAATTATTTCCTTGCCTCAGATGCTTCGTTTTAGGTGTATGAGTAATCATATGAAAGCTTAGGAAGTCTATTTTATGGACATCTAATCAAATTCAGCCCAAGTTAAGAGTTGGTAGGAGAAAAAGACCATTGTTCCCATGCTGCCAGGTTCAGCACCTCAATTAAAGTAGCTGGCTCTCTCTCCTCACAATGGCTTTTGATTTGATTAAAATATAAGGATAAAATAGACATCCCAAAGTTTAATGGGAATTTTGAATAATCCATTTTAAGCTAGTAAATAGAAAGTTATAGGTTTTAGAAGTTCAAGGTCCCGCAGGTCAGCCCAGCAACACATCAGGTTAAATTTTAATGCCTTGCGGCAAGATGAAGGGAAAGTGTGGGCTGCTACAAATTGACCCCAACAAAACTCCCAAGGTTTCCTCTTTTCAAGGAATCAAGAATCACCCAAATACGACATCCTTGGGCCCCTCAATGGAACGAAAAATCTCTTAAAGTAAAAACTATTAGTACATCCATGCACGTACTCGGTTTTGTACGCTTGATTACTTATGCTTAAATTGGTTTCAAGAAGCTAAAAATATAATTTTTGGAACCCCTAATATGTCATGTTTCAGGACATATAAAAAGGTCTAGGTTAGGTCACTACGTAACAAGTCAATTGGAGCCATTTTTCTGATGCTGCAGAAACTGTCCCAGCCTGCGCATGCTGTACCTTTTAGGCAAATGGTAGCTCCAAATTGCTACCAACGTGGGCATAGGAAATGCTGACTTCCTAAGCCTTCCATCAAGGTCTGGTTCTCTCAATGTGACTCTGAAACCTAGGAGATATAGCTGTTTTAAGTTGACAATTGTAAACTGAAACGTTGCACACAAAAAGCATAAAGCACGTTCCAGCATTTGTCATTGCTTTTTGGCATCCTCTTGCTTTATGGACGTGTAAGGCCCCTTGTTTCCCCTTCCTTTCATCTTGTTAAAGGCTATCATTATATAAGGGAGGCCTTAGGTGTTAAAGAAACAACACCTGCATGAATGCAAAAGCTTGAGTTATGAAAACTCTCTCAATTCTCTCTCAAAATCATAGTGTTGTATCTTCAGTGTTGCAACATCAAGTGGGTCTCTAGGTCTTCTTCGTTCAACTAAGAAGGTGATTAATTCTTAGTTGAAGCAAGAAGATTGTCCAATTGCGTGAACCAAGAGAGGGTATTCAATCACCCTTGCTAATTCACTTGCATTGGAAACTCTAGTGTTATATCTTGAGTGCGGCAACTTCAAGTGGGTCTCTAGGTCTTCTTGATTCAACTATGAAGGTGATTAAGTTGTGTTACTTAGTTGGACTAAGAAGATTGTCCAAGTGTGTGCAAACCAGGCTAGATATTCAAATCACCCTTGTTAGTCCACTTGTCTAGTTCTTATCTCTGCATGTGTGGATTCATTTGGTGGAGTTAGTTTCATATGCTTTACATCTTGATCTATATCTCTTCATTCTCTTGTCTTTTGACCTTTTGTAAGCTCAGAAAAATACAAAAATTCTATCCAAGTTCTCTCCTTCAAGTGCAAAACAAATTGAGGCTCTTTCGCTCTCATTTGGATGTGTTAGGGGTTCGGACGTGTACAACATTTTGTATCAGAGCTTAGGCTACTCTCCTTGGCCTTGCTCCAAACCTTTCAAACCCAAACCTTGTCCCAAAACACAAAACCCAGACCCCAAAGACCCAGATTGTGATGTCCGTTAGGGAGTTAATAAATTTGAAAGAGGACATTGATAGCCTTGAGTTACGCATCCAACAATCGGGTCTCAACGTTCAATCTTTCATCCCTGATAAGGAAGGCGAACTAGGGGTACCCTTGATCTTTAAAAAAGAATGTCAGGAAAGCCATGAGGTGAATTGTGACCTACCACCAAAATTTGATGAGCTTGAAATTGAAGAACTCCAAGTGTCCGATTTTGGGCAATGTGGGGTCATTGAAGGAATTGAGGAACTCTTTAGTCAAGAAGAATGCCCTCATTTACAACAAGAATTGAGGACAATTCTTTTCAATGAAAGAGGGTTCGATGTATCTTTTCCAAGGGTATCCTTTTGATTGTTTTAACTCAACTTCATGGGAGGTAAGCTCCATAGAAATTCATGCACGACAAGGCCCTTCTTTGGTCCACTTTTCGAATTTCATGACAAAAGACACTTTCTGGAGTTTTGTTTGAACTTCAAAGTGCCTTGTCCAAAGGGGTTTTCCTAATGGAGATCAAGAGTACCATCCATTTCAAAGCATAAAAATAGCTCGAGGTAGTTCTACTTTCTATCTATTTTTGTGCAGCATGTATTCCAAGATTTTCATGCACTTACAATGTTGTAATAAAGCTTTTCAAAAAGCTAATAAAGTCTAACTTTGCCTGATGTAATTTATTTCAAGCTAAGCTAATTTACTTCATTTTAGGTGTATGAGTAATAATATGAAAGCTTAGGAAGTCTATTTTATTGTCATCTAATGAAATTCAGCCCGAGTTAAGAGTTGGTAGGAGGAAAAGACCATTGTTACCATGTTTCTAGTTTAAGCAACTCAATTCAAGCAGCTGGTTCTCTCTCCTCACAATGGCTTTTGATTTGATTTAAATCGAAGGATAAAATAGACATCCCAAATTTTAATGGGAATTGTGAATCATCCATTTTAAGCTAGCAAATAGAAAGTTATAGCTTTTAGAAGTTGAAGGTTGTGCAGGTAAGCCCAGCGACACATCAGGTTCAATTTTAATGCCTTGCAGCAAGATGAAGGGAAAGTGCAGGCTACTTGAAATTGACCCCAAGAAAACTCTCAAGGTTTCCTCTTTTCATGGAATCAAGAATCTCTTAAATGGGGCATCATTTGGCCCCTCAACGGAATAAAAAATCACTGAAGGTCAAAACAATCAGTACATCCTTGCACGTACCCGGTTTTCAACGCTTGATTACTTATGCTCAAATTGGATTGAAGAAGCTAAAAATATAATTTTTGGAACCCCTAATATGTCATGTTTAAGGACATATAAAAAGTTCTAGGTTAGGTCACTACGTAACAAGTCAATTGGATCCATTTTTCAGATGCAGTAGAAACTGTCCCAACCTGCACATGCTGTACCTTTTGGCCAAACGGTAGCTCTAAATTGCTACCAACGTGTGCCAAGGAAATGCTGACTTCCTAAGCTTTCCATCAAGGTCTGGTTCACTCAATGTGACTCCGTAACCCAGGAGATATAGCTGTTTTAAGTTGACAATTCTAAGCGGAAACGTTGCTAACAAAAAGCGTAAAGCACTTTTCAGCATTTTTCATTGCTTTTTGGTATCCTCTTGCTTTATGGACGTGTGAGGCCCGTTGTTCCCCCTTCCTTTCAGCTTGATAAAGGCTATCATTATATAATGGAGGCCTTAGGTGTTAAAGAAACAACACTTGCATGAATGCAAAAGCTTGAGTTATGAAAACTCTCTCAATTCTCTCTCAAAATCATAGTGTTGTATCTTGAGTGTGGCAACATCAAGTGGGTCTCTAGGTATTCTTCATTCAATTAAGAAAGTGATTAATTCTTAGTTGAAGCTAGAAGATTGCCCAATTGTGTGAACCAAGGTGGGTATTCAATCACCCTTGCTAATTCACTTGGATTTGAAACCCTAGTGTTATATATCGAGTGCGGCAACTTCAAGTGGGTCTCTAGGTCTTCTTGATTCAACTAAGAAGGTGATTAAGTTGTGTTACTTAGTTGGACTAAGAAGATTTCCCATGTGTGTGCAACCCAACCGGGATATTCAAATCACCCTTACTTGTCCACTTGTCTAGTTCTTATCTCTCCATGTGTGGATTCATTTGGGTGAGTTAATTTCATATGCTTTACATCTTGATCTATATCTCTTCATTATCTTCTCTTTTGATCTTTTGTAAGCTCATAAAGATATAAAAATTCTTTCCCAGTTCTGTCCTTCAAGTGCAAAAGAAATTGAGGCTCTTTCGCCCTTATTTGGATGTGTTAGGGGTTCCGACGCATACATCATTTGGCATCAGAGCTTAGGCTACTCTCCTTGGCCTTGCTCGAAACCTTTCAAACCCAAACCTTGTCCCAAAACACAAAACCCAGAACCCAAGGACCCACATTGCCATGTCCGTTAGGAAGTTACTCAATTTGAAACATGGCGTTGATAGCCTTCAGTTACGAATCCGATAATGGGTTCTCAACCCTCAATCTTGCATGCCTGATAAGGAAGGCAAATTAGGGGAATGCTTGATCTTCAAACAAGAATGTCACGAAAGCCAGGAGGTCAATTGTGACCTACCACCAAAATTTGATGAGGTTGAAATTAAAGAACTCCAAGTGTCTGATTTTGAGCAATGTGGTGTTATTGAAGGAATTTAGGAGCTCTTAAGTCAAGAAGAATGCCCTCATTTACAACAAGAATTGAAGACAATTCTTTTCGGTGAAAGTGGGTTTGATGTATATTTTCAAAGGTATCATTTTGATTCTTTTAACTTGACTTCATGGGAGGTAAGCTCCATAGAAATTCATGCACGGCAAGGCCCTTCTTTGGTCCACTTTTCGACTTTCATGACAAAAGACATTTTATGGAGTTTTATTTGAACTTCAAAGTGCCTTATCCAAAGGGTTTTTCCAAATGGGGATCAAGAGTACCATCCATTTCAAAGCTTAAAAATGGCTCGAGGTAGTTCTACTTTCTGTCCGGTTTTGTGCAGCATGTATTCAAAGATTTTCATGCAATTACAATGTTGCAATATAGCTTTTAAGAAAGCTAATAAAGTCTAATTTTGGCTGATTTAATTTATTTCAAGCTAAGTCAATTCGTTGTTGGCCAAAGAAGGCGTACAAGGCAAAGCGCCACTGCTGGCTCAACGTGCAGTTTATTTGCTCAGTTTTGTGGTAATTATTTCCTTGCCTTAGATGCTTCATTTTATGTGCATGAGCAATCATATGAAAGCTTAGGAAGTCTATTTTATGGTCATCTAATTAAATTCAGCCCAAGTTAAGAGTTGGTAGGAGCCAAAGACCATTGTTGCCATGCTGCAAGTTTCAGCTCCTCAATTCAAGCGGCTGGTTTTCTCTTCTCACAATGGCTTTTTATTTGATTCAAATCGAAGGATAAAATAGACATCCCAAATTTTAATGGGAATTTTTAATCATCCATTTTAAGCCAGTAAAGAAAAAGTTACAGCTTTTAGAAGATCAAGGTTCTGCAGGTCAGCCCAGCGGCACATCAGGTTCAATTTTAATGCCTTGTGGTAAGATGAAGGGAAAGTGTGGGCCGCTACAAATTGAGCCCAACAAAACTCTCAAGGTTTCCTATTTTCAAGGAATCAAGAATCACTCAAATGGGACATCATTTGGCCCCTCAATGGAATAAAAAATCTCTTAAGGTCAAAACTATCAGTACATCCTTGCACGTACCCGGTTCTCTAGGCTTGATTACTTATGCTTAAATTGGATTCAAGAAGCTGAAAATATAATTTTTGGAACCCCTAATATGTCATGCTTAAGGACATCTAAAAAGTTATAGGTTAGGTCACTACGTAACAAGTCAATTGGAGCCATTTTTCAGATGTTGCAGAAACTGTCCCAGCCTGCGCATGTTGTACCTTTTGTCGAAACAATAGCTCCAAATTCCTACCAACGTGAGCCAAGGAATCGCTGACTTCCTATGATCTCCATCAAGGTCTGGTTCACTCAATGTGACTCCGAAACCTAGGAGATATAGCTGTTTTAAGTAGACAATTGTAAACGGAAACGTTGCTGACAAAAAGCTTAAAGCACTTTTCAACATTTGTCATTGCTTTTTGGTGTCCTCTTGCTTTATGGACGTTTAAGGCCTGTTGTTCCCCCTTCGTTTCAGCTTGTTAAAGGCTATCATTATATAAGGGAGGCCTTAGGTGTTAAAGGAACAACCCTTGCATGAATGCAAAAGCTTGAGTTGTGAAAACTCTCTCAATTCTCTAACAAAATCGTTGTATTGTATCTTGAGTTTGGCAACATCAGGTGGGTCTCTAGGACTTCTTCATTCAACTACGAAGGTGATTAACTCTTAGTTGAAGCAAGAAGATTTCCCAATTGCATGAACCAAAGTGGGTATTCAGTCACCCTTACTAAATCACTTGCATTGGAAACCCTGGTGTTATATCTTGAGTGCGGCAACTTCAAGTGGGTCTCTAGGTCTTCTTTATTCAACTAAGAAGGTGATTAAGTTGTGTTACTTAGTTGGACCAAGAAGATTTCCCAAGTGTGTGCAAACCAAGCTGCATATTCAAATCACTCTTGCTAGTCCACTTGTTCAGTTCTTATCTCTCTATGTGTGGATTCATTTGGGTGAGTTAATTTCACATGCTTTACATCTTGATCTATATCTCTTCATTCTCTTCTCTTTTGATATTTTGTAAGCTCAAAAAATATAAAAATTATTTCCAAGTTCTGTCATTCAAGTGCAAAACTAATTGAGGCTCTTTCGCCCTCATTTGGATGTGTTAGGGGTTCGGATGTGTACATCATTTGGTATGAGAGCTTAGGCTACTCTCGTTGGCCTTGCTCCAAACATTTCAAACCCAAGCCTTGTCCCAAAACACAAAACCCTGCCCCCACAGACCTAGATTGCCATGTCCGTTAGGGAGTTGCTCAATTTGAAACACGACGTTGATAGCCTTGAGTTACGCATCCGACAATGGGGTCTCAACCTTCAATCTTTCATCCCCGATAAGGAAGGCGAACTAGGGGAACCCTTGATCTTTAAACAAGAATGTCATGAAAGCCAGGAGGTGAATTGTGTCCTACCACCGAGTTGGATGAGCTTGAAATTGAAGAACTCTAAGTGTCGTAATTTGAGCAATATGGGGTTATTGAAGGAATTGAGGTGCTCTTAAGTCAAGAAGAATGCCCTCATTTACAACAAGAATTGAGGACAATTCTTTTCGGTGAAATAGGGTTTGATATATATTTTCAAGGGTAGCATTTTGATTCTTTTAACTCGGCTTCATGGGAGGTAAGCTCCATAGAAATTCATGCACGGTGAGGCCCTTTTTTGGTCCACCCATCGAATTTCATGACAAAAGACCCTTTATGGAGTTTTATTTAAACTTCATAGTGCCTTATCCAATGGGGTTTTCCAAATGGGGATCAACAGTACCATCCATTTCAAAGCTTAAAAATAGCTCAAGCTAGTTCTACTTTCTGTCTGATTTTGTGCTGCACGTATTCCACGATTTTTATGCACTTACAACGTTGCAATATAGCTTTTTAGAAATCTAATAAAGTCTAATTTTGGCTGATGTAATTTATTTCAAGCCAAGTCAATTCGTTGTTGTCAAAATAAGGCGTACAAGCCAAAGCGCCAGTGTTGGCACACCGTGCAGTTTATT
>JACYFF010024792.1:0-12936 GCA_017589665.1 Selenicereus undatus | reverse complement strand
TAGGAGGTTTATGGTCTAGGCTCTCCCTTATTTGTTATTGTTAATATGATCTTTTCCTTTACCTAACCCCCAAAAAAACCCTTGGTGCCCCCAGATTGAGTTAATAAAAGAGGTATTTATATATACCGTTTTAACGTTAAGTGAAATAGTTTTTTTTTTTATCCTTACATATTTCAAATAATGTTTGCCACCATCTCCCTTGCATGAAACAAAAATTTACAAAATTTCCCTTTGTCTTTGTAGGTTAGAATTATAAACAAGGGACAATTTTTTTAAAACCTTGCTAAATTAAGAAAGAGGTAAGGAAAAAATTTAATAAAGTTCTGGAAATAAAATTAGAATAAACTTATTTTGATTATTTAATGTTTTTAATACTAGATCTCTTCCATTTTTGGTGAGAAATAGATAGAGCATTTCATTCCCACTTTGAGAAAAATTACGCTCTTGTACAAATCTTGAAGGGAGAGCCTAGACCCAAGCCTTCAAGACCAGAAGCTAACCAAAACTTGTTTCACTTTTCCCTTCTTACAAATTCTACTGAAAAGTAAGTAGTTACAACTTTCAAAGAGCACCTGAGGAGATTGTTGCACATTTGAAACATCTCCTATTCCTTCCACTCCAAATGCGGTTGGTGACAATGGCAAGCATTAAAACACATGTTGCTTAGTCTTCCATTTCTTCCATCTTTTAGTGAATACGATCTTGAGTGGTATATATATTTACAGTGAGATTAACTGAGATGAGCCTTTTTGCATAATGCACTGATTGTACTAGCATTTGGAAAAGAGTTGATCATGGAATTCTTCTTGTTCTAAACACAGGCACAGATATTGCCTTGTACCTGCAATCCCATTTTAATAAATCTGTCTAAGGTACGAAGCCTATCTAAGCTCTTCCTCCAAAGGATATGGAATGCCTGGGATATTGAATCTATTCTACATAGTCTAAGCCAAGGGAGATTTATTTGTAAGACCTTGAAGGCATTGATATCCACTAGCAATGGAGTACTCTCCAGAAGAAGATGTAGTCGAGGTCCCAGAATTGTAGCCTTTTGCTAAGAGATAACCGACGACTTTAGCAATCTTTTTCCAATACTAGGATGAGTTTCTAGATTGTAAAACCCCCCAAATTCCTTGCTTCTAAGATAGATTCCATAAATCCATTTAACCCCTAAGCATCTTTTATGAACTGCTATCCTACTATAAATGTTTAACCGCAGCTGCAAGATTCCATCTATCACATTTTTTGGTCCCCAATCCTCCCGCAGATTTTGGGTAGACCGACAGAGTCCCAAGACACTAGAGGAGCTTTGTTGTATGTAGCAGTTTCGGTCCACAGGAAATTTCTGCAAATGCTCTCAATATCCTTTATAACATACTACAGTAGTACAAACAAAGATAACCAACATGTGTGTAGGGAATCTAGAACTGAATTCATCAGCTGCAGTCTTCCTGCATAAGAGAGAGTTCTAGAGGTTATTGAGAATATGATCTCTGTCTTGAGTTGTGGTTCACGCAATAAAAGCTTGACATTTATGTGCATTAATCTTCATGGCTTTAGAACAGTAGAGGAAAGCTTTTATCACAATTTGAATTGCAGCTATATGTGCTTTACAAAACAGCATTAAATCATGAGCAAAGTACAAGTTAATGAGTTTCAACTTTTGGCAAAGAGGGTGGAACCTAAAAGGATTTTGACTAGAAGAAAGCCTAAGGGTCCGTGTTAGGTATTCCATCACTAATGCAAAGAGGAGATGGGATAAGGCATTCCCTTGCGACAAGCGTTTCCCTCCTTTGAACCATCCATGATTATTCCTATTTATGCACAAGGTAAAGCTACTGGAAATTATAGGAGCAAGAATCCACTCTCTGAATTAAGGTGGTGACTTCAATGTTGTTAGCCCCCCCCCCCCCCCGAGATATCTATTGGAGATAGAATGTCTTGGGCTATGCGTGGGTTTTCTGACTTCATTGATTCTCATTGACACTCCTTTAGACGGTGCCCACTATACTTCTTATGAGCACAAGGAGGCCTTGTTTGATCCTGTATTGATCAATTCTATTTGTAATTGATTATCCCAATCACCTCTAGGGAATTTATCAAGTTATCCTTCCAAAGATTACTTCACTTAGTCTTCGAGTAGGGGAAGTTCCATATAGCAGATGTCGTTTTGTAATTGGAAAATATGTCACTTGAAGCGGAAAGGATTTTGTGACCGTGTGAAATTCTTTTTGGAAGAACTTAATTTGTCTAACCCTTTGGTAAGTCCTTTTGAGCAGCCTTCTGGGTGGCATTTATCTTCTCATGATCCTCTAGTAAATCATGTCTTGAGTTATGTTAATGATTTTTTTTTTTTGTTCTTATATGTACTTTTCTATAGTTGGTTGAACTCTATTGTGCATCTTTAAACTTGATTCTGCTAAGTCTGCATCTTAGTTAATATCTCTGGTTATCTTTTTTAATAATTCGTTTTTTTTTTTTTGTGTTTCAATTGTCTAACAGGTTGCATTTCTAGAGCTAACATCTCTCAATGAAGAAAACAAAGACGGATATTTTTTTTATATATTCTTAGATGTTAGGCATGTTTTCAAAGTATAGTTTTAGGTAGTATATAGAGCAATAAAATGTTCAATCAGCTGCCTACAACAAAAAAATTAGCATGATGGATTCAAAACAATGCAAGAATATGTAGTTTTAGGTACTATGTGTGTCTTAGATGATTTTGGATTATTTCCACTCCTAGGACATACTCAACTTCACCTGTGTGCTTCATCTCAAAGACATAGAACAACTACTTTTTAGTAGCTTCAATCATCTCCACGTTGTTCTCAACTAATAGTATGTCATCAACGTACAAGGTAAGAAACATAATCCCCTATATTGATCTTTTGGCATACACATGATGGTCTTCTGAAACCATAGATAAGCCAAATTAAGTTATAGCTTTGTGGAATCTAAAGTACCAAGATCTGAAAGATTGGTTAAGATAATTGTTCATACCGAAAATATGTTATTTTTACGATACTTTTATACCTAATTTATGCTAATTATAATCGTTATTTAGGTTTTAATTTGACTTTATTTATTTTGTAGGTTTTGAACAAATGTGAAAAAAATGTGGGAAAAAGAGATGAAAAATCGTGGAAATGAAGAAATTGGGTCGGGTCGAAAACTCAAAGTCAACCTCGAGCCCATTTCCCCTTAGCCCAAATGCAAAAAAATAAAATAAAAAAACCTAAAATCTACCTGACTTCCCTAGCCCCGCGTGCAAGTTACATGACCCTCATCCCCCCCCCCTTAATTGTCGCTCACCTCTAAGCTACCTTCTATCCTCTTAAAACCCAGAAAAACCCGAAAATCCCCCCATGTTCTCCTACTTCTTCGGCCATCCACCATCTCCTCCATGAATCACTCCTCACTCACCCTTTTCTCTCTTGGCCACAAGACAACCAGAGGATCTATATATAAATGGTGTAGTATAAATGGATCTACAGAGAATGGAGTGAGGGCATCACAATTTTGTCAGCAGTCAGTCATTAGCCATAGTTCAAGTGTATCTAGATCTCCAATTATCTTCATTCTTTGTTTAAGATTTTAGTAATTTCTTGGCTCTTCTCCATTATTGGTTCAAGATTCGCAGAAGCTAGAGATTGTCGAACAATCAAGCTTAGTGAATGCTAATTTTTCATCTTTCTGTTCTGATTTATGTCAACTAACATGGATTAATTCCAATTCCAAAATTTATTTTATTTTTTTTAAGCAGTTTTTTGCTCTATTTTTGTTTACTTTGCGTGCCCTGTTTCACAGCTTCATCACTATAGTAGGTTGCTTTAGCTTCTAGGGTTTTTTGTTTTAAGTGTCAGCTTTTCAATTTTTTTAGTTTTTAGTAGTTCATGTTTGCACTTGGGTATTCAAGTTTCAATCAGGTCTTCTTTTGGTTCTTGATGTTACTTATGAGTCTTTGGCATGTGCACAATTTAAAAATCATGGGCGAAGCCAGGAAATTTGGAGAATGGGGTTGGAATTGAAAAAAACAAAAACATGGGAACAGGAAGGTTCGAACTCGCAACCACCAACACACAAAGCCAAACGCTAGATTGCTAAGCTATCCATTTTTTATGTTCCTTTTCCACAAACATAATACATATCTCAATTTCAAATTTTTTTAATTTTCTGACGCATACTTTTTTTTTTTTTGGGAGAGGGGGGTCGGATGACCCTACTGACCCCACGTTGCCTACGCCTCTGCACAAAATGACAAAAACATTAAAGCAATGTGTCCGTTTTTCTCGACCATTTAATTTGATTTAAGCTTTACTAGTGGCGTCATTCATTTTGAGATATCATTCCTCTTTACTACTTTAGTTTGGATTAAATTGGTTTCATCAAATGAGCTTAATTGTTAGTGGTGTGAACTTTTCTTCTTTGGTTTTAGAGCTTTGATCTATCTAATCTTTATTATTTAGCATAGTCGAGAGGTTGTGTTTTTTTTTTTAAATTTTTATTTACATTATTATTTTTCTTTATTTTATTTATTTCATATACTATAACAAGTTTGTGTATATATTCAGTTATTTTATTTAGATTAATTGTTATTAATAGATTAGCACATTAAGTGGTTAAGTTTGTTACTATCATCTTCGTGGGACGACCGATATGTCACCGGACTATACTATGAGTTAGACACTGTGCGTTTGCAGTTACCTTTTATACCAACAAGTTTTTGACGCTGTTGCCGGGGATGGTACGTATTCAATCAACCACTTTTTAGTACTTCGCTATTTTTGTTGACATTTGTGTCTTTTATTAGTTTCTGTGCTTTATTTATTATTAGTTTTTATTTATTATTTACTCTCTTTATTTGATTAGTTTTTGTTTAGGTCACTTTTATTTATTTTCTTGTGTAAAAAAATAAGAAGACCAAAAATACGATAGTGGGTGTGGAATTTGCATGATTGTTTGGGTTAGGCAGCCTAAAACAAGAAGACTAATTAGGATCGAACCTGAACCTGAACCTGAAAATGAAAAAATGGTTGGACAAGAAAGAACTGAAAAGACATTGAATGATATCTTTTACCCTCAGTGTTCAACCTTACCTTCATGTTTTAATCTACCTGCCTTAAGTACTAATGTGAACCTAAAACTGGAACCACATTATATTCAGATGCTTCCTAAATTCACTAGACTTGAATATGCTTATTTATTTTTAAGTGAATTTGAAGAAGTATGCAATATAATACATTTTCATAATGTGAATACTGATGTGATTAAACTGAGATTTGTTCCTTTCGCTTTAAAAGATAACGTCAAGAGATGGATGTATAGTTTGCTTGCTAACTATATTTCGAATTGGAATGATTTCGTTAAAGTTTTCTAGCGAAAATATTTTCCTAATGGCAAAACCGTTAAGTTAAGGAATGAAATAAATCAGTTTATTCAATTTGATAAGGAACCATTCTGGAGGTGCATAGAAAGATTTAAGAACTTGTTAGCCCAGTGTCCCCACCATGGCCTTGAATAGTGGCATTTATGCCAAATTGTGTATGGGGGTCTGGACCAACAAACTAGGACTATGCTAAAGTCTATGTGTCAAGGTGGATTCTTATCCAAGAGTCCTATTGCAACTTGGGAGTTCTTAGAGGACTTAGCCGAAAAGACAATGCAGTGGGAGACCACTAGAGATGATAGCCTTAGTTTTAGAAACGCTAGTGCCAAGGGGGGTATGCATGCAGTATCTGACTTAAGCCATATAGAGTCTAGATTTACAGCTTTAGAGAACCAGTTAAAGGGGTTGACTATTCAGCAATCTCAGGTCTTTCAAAGTGCTACCATTACATGTTCTCACTATCAATTCCCAGACCATACCTTGAGTGCTTGTCCCTACTATGCTGACCAGTTATCAACTAGAACTGAGCAAGTGAACATCGCCTACCAAAGACTAAGAAAAGACCCTTTTGCACCAACCTACAATCCAGGGTGGCGAAATCACCCAAATTTTGCCTGGAGCCAAGGCTAGAACTTAGGAGGTCCTAGCACACAAACCGAAATGTTCCCTGGAAACACTTTTATCAAGCCCTATCAAGCACATAGGCTACCTCTTCCCCCTGTGGTCCACACCCAATCACCTCCTGACTATAATGAGATTGATAAAAGATTTAACAGTCTACAGAGATCACAAAATAGCCTAGAGAAGGTAATGAGAACCATGGCCGAACAATTGTCTCAGCTAGTCATTGCCAATAGGGAGAAGGGAACATTTCCTAGTCCGACAGAACCCAACCCGAATGTAGGTTCTTCCTCAATGCGCTCACCAATCTAGGATAATGTGAAAAGGGTTAATGCAATAACTTCACTTAGGTCATGACGTTTAATTGATCATAACTTAGAAGATCTTGTGGATGTTTCTGTTCAGTTCTCTCCATCTCTATCTCCACCATCTCCCCCTGATAATGATTCTGCTTCTAGGGATGCTACTGATGGCATCCCAATTGACCTTGCCCGACTTACTGACTTACTTGACCCCGAAGAGACTAAGTAAGATGACCAAGAAGGGATATGATACATCTCAGCCTTCGACTCTTGAGAGGGTTCATAAACCCACTACACCATTTCCTAATAGGCTAAGGAATAAGAAGGACCAAATGCATGTTGATAAAATTAGAGAGACCTTTTCTCAAGTCAAAACCAACATTCCCCTTCTAGATGTTATCCAGCAAATGCCTCCTTATGCCAAGTTCCTAAAAGAGTTATGCACTACTAAAAGAACAACCAATGTCCCTAAGAAGGCTTTCTTAGCCTCAATTGTGAGCTCAATTTTCTCACGCCAAATCCCAGCCAAATACAAAGACCCCGGTTGCCCTACCGTTTTCATAGTCATAGGGGACCAGACTATTCATAGAGCATTGTTGGATTTAGGGGCCAGTGTTAATTTGCTTCCATACTCGGTGTATGAGAGGCTGGGATCGGGAGAGTTAAAACCCACTAGAATGATTTTCCAGTTAGCCGACCACTCCACTAGAGCTCCGAAGGGGATAGTTGAGGATGTTTTGATTAAAGTGGGTGAGTTCATATATCCTGTGGATTTTGTTGTTCTGGAAACTAAGTTCGTTGCTAACTCTAAAACCCAAATACCTGTCATTCTTGGTTGACCTTTCCTAGCTATGTCTAATGCTTTGATCAATTGCAGGAATGGTATGCTGAATTTGTCTTTTGTAAACATGATTGTTGAGTTGAATATTTGTAATCTGCAAAGACAACCTGCTATTTCTGATGAGTTTGATAGTGTTAATTGGCTTGATATGTATGCTTGTGGTGACTCATATGTTGATAATGATATATGTGATGAGATTGATCCCCTCTCCCCTAATTCTTCTGATGCCCCTTCTTTGGCACATACTCCCGATCCCATATTAGAGTTGAAACCCTCGCCTAATTCCCTTAAGTATGTCTTTTTGGGTCCTAATGAGACTTTACCTATGATTATTGCATCTAATCTAAATGAGGACCAACAAAGTAAATTACCGAAAATGCTTAGGGAAAACAAAGAGGCCATAGGGTGGACCTTAGGTGACATTAAAGGTATTAGCCCCTCCATTGTGCCACATAGAATTCATCTTGAGGAGAATGCTAAACCTTATAGAGACCACCAAAGACGTCTGAACCCTACCCTGCAAGAAGTCGTCAAAAAAGAGGTCATTAAATCGTTAGATCATAGGATAATCTACCCAATTTTTGATGGTGAGTTGGTCAGCCTAGTTCAAGTTGTTATGAAGAAAATTGGTATTACCTTGATAAGGAATGACAAGAATGAGCTAGTCCCCATTAGAGTCCAGTCTGGGTGACGTGTGTGTATTGACTATAGGAAACTAAATGTAGCCACTAGGAAAGACCACTTTCCTTTGCCTTTTATGGACGAGATGCTTGAAAAGTTAGCTGGACATAGTTACTATTGCTTTTTGGATGGGTACTCTGGCGACACCCAAATCTCCATAGCACCTGAGGACCAATATAAGACCACCTTTCCATGCCTCTTTGGTACTTTGGCCTTTAGGAGAATGCCATTTAGTCTTTGTAATGCTCTTGTGACTTTTCAGTGTTGCATGATTTCTATATTTTCTGACATGATTGAGCAATGCATTGAGGTGTTTATGGATGATTTTTCTGCGTTTGGTTCCTCATTTGATGATTGTTTGGCCAATCTAACAAGAGTTTTACAAAGATATAGCAAGAAGAATTTGATTCTAAACTGGGAAAAATGCCATTTTATGGTAAAGAAGGGAATTGTTTTAGGGCGTGTAATTTCACATGATGGGATTGAGGTTGATGAAGCGAAAATTGATTTGATTCCTAATCTTCCCCCTTCTACTTGTGTGAAAGATATTAGATCATTTTTAGGGCATGCAGGATTTCATAGACGATTTATCTAGGATGTCAGTAAAATTGCTAAGCCCTTGACCAACCTTTTAGCCAAAGATGTACCTTTTCACTTCTCTGGGGAGTGTTTAAAGGCATTTAATAGGCAAAAGGAAGCCAAAGGAAGCCCTGACTTCTGCCCCTATCCTACACACTCCTATCTGGGGAGAGCGCTTTGAACTAATGTGTGATGCTTCTGATTATGTTGTAGGGGTTGTCTTAAGACAATGTGTAGATAGGAAACCTCATGTCAAATATTATGCTAGCCATACCCTGAATGACACACAGTTGAACTACACTGTAACTGAAAAAGAGTTTTTGGCTGTTGTGTTTGGTTTTGAAAAATTTCGACCTTAGTTGATTGGCTCTCATGTGATTGTACATACTAATCATGCTGTTCTAAAGCATCTATTCTCTAAGAAGGATGCGAAACTTAGATTGCTTAGGTGGATTTTACTCTTACAGGAGTTTGATTGTAAGATTCAGGATAGAAAGGGTTCTGAGAACTTGGTTGCTGACCATTTGTCTCGGATCATTTTGCAAAAAGAGAACGAGTCTACCATATATGAGTGTTTCCCTTATGAACAACTACTCATGATTCAATCTGAACCATGGTATGATGATATTGTCAATTACTTAGTAATTGGTGAGATACACCTAGGTTGGAATAAGCATGATAAGGACAGATTTTTTTCTCTGGTGAAATTTTTCTATTCGGATGACCGCTACTTGTTTAAATATTGTTCTGACCAGATTTTTAGGACGTGTATCCTTGATAGTGAGACTAGAAGTGTCCTTTTTTTTTATCACGATCAAGCATGTGGGGAGCATTTTAGTGGGAAAAAAACAGCCGCCAAAGCCCTTCAGTGTGGTTTGTATTGGCTTACCTTGTTCAAAGATGCCCACTTGTACTGTGAAAGCCGCCCTAGGTGTCAACACTTTGGGAAAATCAGTAGGAGAGATATGTTTCCCCTTAACCCGACAATTATTGTTGAGCTTTTTGATGTTTTGGGGATTGATTTTATGGGACTATGTCCATCGTCTTTTGGGATTGAATATATTCTCCTTGCTGTAGATTATGTGTCTAAGTGGGTGGAGGTTGTGCCGACCAGAACAACTGAGGCTAGAGTCAATGTCAAGTTCCTTCGGGAAAATATTTTCTCCAGGTATGGCATGCCCAGGGTTATTATTAGTGACCGGGGTACTCATTTCGACAATCATTCTTTTGATGCATTGTTGAAAAAGTACTCAATCATTCATCGTTTAGCCACTGCCTATCATCTCTAGACTAGTGGCTAGGCAGAGGTTTCTAATAGGCAAACTAAGCATATACTGGAAGAGACGGTGGGTAGAAACTATAAGGATTGGACAGATAAACTCATTGATGCTCTTTAGGCTTATAGGACAGCTTTTAAGACCCCTTTAGGCATGTCTCCTTTTAAGGTTGTCTTTGGTAAGCCTTGTCACCTTCCTGTAGAACTTGAGCACCGGGCTATGTGGGCTATAAAGACTTTGAATCTTGACATAAAGGCAGATGGGGTAGAAAGGAAGTTATAGTTGATTGAGCCGGAAGAGATCAGAGCTGAGGCCTATGAGAACTCCAAGATGCATAAGAAGAGAGCGAAATTGTCTCATGACAAACATATTCACATGAAAGAGTTCTTCCCAGGTCAGAAAGTCTTGCTTTATGACTCCAGACTACACCTTTTTTCAGGTAAGTTGAGATCTCGTTGGACTGGTCCTTTCATTATTTCTCATGTTTTTCCACATGGTGCTATAAAGATACAGGATCCCATGAGAGGTACGCATTTTAAGGTAAATGGACAAAGGTTGAAACCATTTCTGGAATTACCCATAGAAGAGTGTGAAGTAGAGTGTTTGATGCTCTACGAACCACAATACAGAGATTGAGATGTAAAGATTAGCTTGGATACATCCAGCATTCAACCTAGTACTATTGTTCCTTCGTATAAATCTTATGTTGTATATATTTTTCTCTTATTTTCTTTTCTTTGTGTTTTTTATTTTTTTTTATTTTGTGTTTCCTTCTAATACTTTGGCATGCAATAGAGACATTGCATTGTTTACGTGTGGGGGTAGGCCAAAACTTCAAAAAAAAAAAATTCTTTTCTTTTCTTTTTCTTTCATCTCTTTTGTTTTATTTTATTTTGGAGAATGTATACTATTTTGGCTAGATTTACTCCTTGTAAATTGATATTAGGTTGTATATAGGTGGGAGGTACATGATAAAGAACTTAATTCTAAGTATGACATTCTGCACCCCACTTTTAACCTTATTATTCCATTATAACTATGAGTCCAATCCTTACTTTTAAATCACCATTATCATAGGATATCAGGCCTCCATAGTTTACTCTCCCAGTTGTCCGTGCATAGTTATTTTTAGTTTTGCTTTCAGTTGAGTCCCAAAAAAAAGAGTGAGTAATAAGCTGGGAATGACAAGTACCCTTTGAGGCATGTGCTACTGGGTGCCACCCTTTGAGGCAATACTGCTACTAAAAAAACTTGTTTTCTATGACAATGAGTCAATAAAGTAGTTTGTGTCTTACCAAGTGGGAATGAGTTGAACTTTGGTTAGCCTAAGCCCTAGGGTGATGGCACACTTACACACAGTGCATTAGGATGGATATGTGGTTATGCTAGTTTTCGGGGTGAAAAGTTGGAGTTAGATGTCATCCATAACGACTTAAAGTCTAGAAGTGTACACCTTGTTTATATACAACTTAATATCTTGGTTAATAAGGTGATAGGTCTTGTTGAAATTTTATACTATCTCCCCTTTTATATTTGTGTGAAACTTTATTTTTTTTCTCTCTTTTCTTTCTATTCTGTTCTTTTTCCCGATAAAGATTTTGTGGGTACATCTTCTGTAAACCCTCACGATATCTTACTCGTCCACCAGGGGGAACCTAGGGGTTTAAAGGGTTTGTTACATACGCTAAATGCAACCGTGATTCCTACGACAGTGAGTTAGGGTTTTCTTTTTCTTATTTTCTATTTCTTTTCAGGTAGTTTAGTTATTTTACTTGAGGACGAGCAAAATCTTGGTGTGAGGGTATTTGTTCGTGCCAAAAATATATTATTTTTGCGATACTTTTATACATAATTTATGCTCATTGCAATAGTTATTTTTAGGTTTTAATCTGACTTTATTTGTTTTGTAGGTTTTGAACAAATGTGAAAAAAATGTGGGAAAAAAGAGATGAAAAATGTTGGAAACAAAGAAATTGGGTCGGGTCGAAAACTCAAAGTCAACCTCGAGCCCATTTCCCCTTAGCCAAATACAGGAAAAAAAAACCCTTAATATCTACCCAGCTGCCCCACCCCCGTGTGCAAGTCACATGACCCTCATTCCCCCCCCCCCCTTAATTTTCTCTCACCTCTCAGCTACCTTCTGTCCTCTTAAAACCCAGAAAAACCCGAAAATCCCCCCATCTTCTCCTTCTTCTTCGGCCATCCACCATCTCCTCCATGAATCACTCCTCACTCACCCTTTTCTCTCTTGGTCACAAAACAACCAGAGGACCTCCAATTTTTTCGATCGGCAATCAGTCTCCACGTAGCAAAACCGTTGAAAATGTTGTAGTATAAATGGATATGAAGAGAATGGAGTGAGGGCATCACAATTTTGTCAGCAGTCAGTCATTAGCCAGAGTTCAAGTGTATCTAGATCTCCAATTATCTTCATTCTTTGTTTTAGATTTTAATTTCTGGGGTCTTCTCCATTATTGGTTCAAGATTCGCAGAAGCTAGCCATTGTCAAACAATCAAGCCCAGCGAATGCTAATTTTTCATCTTTTTGTTCTGATTTATGTCAACTAATATAGATTAATTCCAATTCCAAAATTTATTAAATTTTGTTTAAGCAGTTTGTTGCTCTGTTTTCGTTTGCTTTGCATGCTCTGTTTCACAGCTTCATCTCTACAGTAGGTTGTTTATTTTAAGTGTCAGCTTTTCATTTTTTTAGTTTTTAGTAGTTCATGTTTGCACTTGGGTATTCAAGTTTCAATAAGGTCTTCTTTTCGTTCTTCATGTTACTTATAAGTCTTTGGCATGTGCACAAAATGACAAAAACATTAAAGCAATGTGTCCTTTTTTCTTAACCATTTAATTTGATTTAAGTTTTACCAGTGGTGCCATTCATTTTGAGATATAATTCCTCTTTACTACTTTAGTTTGGATTAAATTGGTTTCATCGTATGAGTTTGATTGTTTGTGGTGTGGACTTTTCTTCTTTGTTTTTAGAGCTTTGATCTATCTAATCTTTATTATTTAGTACAGTCGAGTGGTTGTGTTTTTTTTAAATTTTTATTTACATTTTTATTTTTCTTTATTTTATTTCTTTCATATATTATAACAAGTTTGTGTATATATTTAGTCATTTTATTTAGGCTAATTGTTATTAATAGATTAGCACATTAAGTGGTTAAGTTTGTTACTATAATCTCCATGGGACGACCCGTATGTCGCCGGACTATACTACGAGTTAGACACCGTGCGATT
>JACYFF010024758.1:0-10444 GCA_017589665.1 Selenicereus undatus | reverse complement strand
TGTTGATTCTTTCCTTGTGTAAGGTTTTGATGATGTCAAACACAAATGTATTAGTCCTTTAATAATACTTGAATTTGTGCTATGATTGGTTAATAAAGTTGGTTGAGAACAGTGATTAAGCACAGAGCTTGAACGATCAGATGAAGTTCCAGAAACAGTTTCTAACAGCAATGCTTCAAGTCCAAGAACAACATGAAGTTTCAGGAACAATCTTCAGGAACAGTTCTTAGCAGTATCAAGGTTGTTGACATTGCAAGTCACCTGCTTCATCAATAAGAAGTCATGGGTTTGGTAGAATTTTTTTTCTTTATTAGACCCTCTATTAATATGCCAGTGAGAGGATCCCAATTTCATGTTCACTTTTGAAAATTTTTTTTGACACTCTGGGAACAGGTCCTGATCCTGACTGGGAACAGTTCCTGGTAAAGCACCCTGAGTGTTCTCAGCAAATGTCTGGCAAAAGATTTTATGATTCTTTTTATTTTTGGGCTGATAATTTTTTTGCTACTTGATAAAGTATTTTTCAACTGCAACCCAATAGATTTTCAAACTTAAAATCCCTAATTTTTTGGGATAAGATTTGGATAAGATTTCACTAAGTCAAATTTTATCTTCTTTCTCCTATTTTTAGCAAAGTCCTAAGACTGTGAAAAAGCTGGATGTTGGCTGTTGGATTATGTGGCTGTTATTTCACGTTAGTAGTGAAAGAAGCGCAGCCACAAAAAACTCTCATCTAGCCGTTTTGTTTCAAGCTATAAAAAGGAGTTTTTGCCAACGTTTTTAGGCGTGGGTTTTTCAGATTTTGTGAGTTGTACTGAGCCAAGTTTTCTGAGTGAAAAACCTGTAAAAGAGAGCAGAAATTGAGTCTTCCTCATTGGCATACTAGGCGCTTCATTGTACCTTACACTTGCTTTATTAGAAGTTGCTAAGTAAGGTGTCTTCGTTTTGTTTGTGTAAACGAATAGAGTTGTCCTAAGTTTAAGGTAACTAAGGACGTGGGGTGATTGTCTAGGGTAGACAATCACGTGTTGTTGCAAGTTGTAACGTGGGGTTACTTTTGTAACGTGTTCAGCCCGTTAGTAGAATTTTTGTGAAAATCCTACAGAGGTAGGTCGTGGTTTTCCCACCTCAGATGGGCTAGAGGTGGTTTTCCACGTAAAAATCTCGTGTCTTCATTCTTATTTTTTGCATTCATTCTTACCCCAAACACATTACGAAAGCTTGGCAGGAACAGTTCCCTGCTAACCATACGTTGTTCAGAAACTGTTCCCCACAAGTGTTTTCAAAAGTGCAAAAATTTGTCACACACAATTCACCCCCCCCTCTTGTGTGAGTAACCTCATAAATATAACAAGTGGTATCAGAGCAGGTTCTCAATCACAAAGACTAACCTCTTAAGAGATCCGAAAAATGAGTACTCCACAAGGCATGCTTGAAGGACAATCAGTGACTCGACCTCCGTATTTCAATGGGCAACACTACAGCTGGTGGAAAAACCGCATGGAAAATTATATCCAAGCGGATGACTATGAGCTGTGGTTGATTATCAAAGGAGGTGCGCTTGTTCCCACAAAGGCTAATGAAAGAGGAGAAACTGTTCCCAAAACACCTGACGAATTCAATGCTGAAGACTTCAAGAAAATGGAGAAAAATGCCAAGGCCAAAAAACTGTTGTACTTTGGCCTCGGACCTGATGAATACTCACGCATCTGTGAGTGTGAAACTGCCAAGCAAATTTGGGACGCATTGGAGATAGCTCATGAAGGAACAAGCCAAGTGAAGCAATCGAGGATTGAGCTACTCATGCGGAAGTATGAGTTGTTTGAAATGGGTGACAAAGAATCAATTATGGAGATGTACACCAGATTCACCCATATTACCAATGAGCTCAAATCCTTGGGCAAAGCTTTCACTACTGAGGAGCTTGTAAGGAAGATTCTGAGATTCCTACCTCAGACTTGGGAAGCTAAAGTGACCGCAATACAGGAAGCCAAAGATATGAAAAGTATCTCTCTTGATGAGCTCATAGGGAATCTTCAAACCTATGAACTCAGAAGGAGCTCGCAGCAAAAGGAAGAAAACAAGAGAGATAGAGGGCTGGCTTTAAAAGCCTTAGAAGAAGACAGCTCAGACATGGATGAAGAAGATATGGCCCTAATAACCCGGAAATTCAAAAAATTCTTCAGAAAATCCAAGGAGCTGTCGAAAAAGAAAAATCATGTCAAAACCAAGAACAGTGACAAGGAACAGGTCCCGGGATGTTTCAAATGTGGTAAGCGTGATCACTTTGTCAAGAACTGTCCCCTGCTAAAAGAGGAACAACCTCAGGAACAGTTCCGACATCAAGGCAGGAAACAGTTCCCAAACAAGGCTGCCAAGCGGTTCTCACGTGCAATGTTAGCAGCATGGGGAGAGACAACTGAAGAGGATGAGAACTCAGATGAAGAAGAGGCTGAACTGGCACTGATGGCCAGAAGCGACTCAGAATCTGAGGATGAACCTATGGACAGCCTTGCTGAACTTAAAGGAAAGGCTAAAGTGAGAGGGAAGAACCTAGGAAACAAGCTTGGGAACAAGCAGATGTGGTATGTAGACAGTGGTTGTTCAAGGCACATGACCGGTGAAAAATCAAACTTCCTCTCACTCACAGCCTCTGAAGGGGGAAGCGTGGCCTTTGGAAACGGTAAGTCAGGGACCATTACCGGTATAGGCAAGATTGGTGAGTCACCTTCCCACTCAATTGAAAATGTATATTTGGTTGATGGTCTACAGCATAACTTGCTAAGTGTTTCTCAATTATGCGATAAAGATAATTTAGTAGTGTTTTCTGCTAAATATTGCTTGGTAGTCAATATCAATTCTGGAGATGTTGTGTTGAGGGGGAAGCGTCACAAAAATGTTTATAAAGTTTCAATTCTTTCCCTTCCCCAAAGTAACCTGACTTGCCTAAGTGCTATAAGTGAAGATGTCTTACTCTGGCACAAAAGACTAGGTCATGCAAGCCTTTCTCTTTTGAACAAGTTGGTTTCAAAAGATCTAGTGATTGGCCTACCTTCCATCAAATTCAATGATGACAAGGTATGTGATGCTTGTGCCAGAGGCAAGCAAGTCAGGACCTCTTTTAAATTAAAAAATAAAGTTAGCACTACTCGTCCTCTAGAAATATTGCATGTTGATTTGTGTGGACCCATGAGGGTCATGAGTAGAGGTGGAAAGAGGTATGTGCTAGTAATAGTGGATGATTACTCTCGTTTCACATGGACCTTGTTTTTAGCTACCAAAGATGAGTCATTTGAAAAGTTTATTGTGTTTCTTAAAGAGGTTGAAACGAGAGTAGGACACTCTTTGGTATGTCTAAGGTCTGATCATGGGACAGAGTTTGAGAACTCAAGTTTTATGGATTTTTGTAATATGCATGGTGTTGAGCATAATTTTTCTGCCCCTAGAACACCCCAACAAAATGGGGTGGTTGAACGTAAGAACTGCACTCTAGAAGACATGTCTAGAACCATGTTGATTGCAAGTGGTCTCTCGAGAAGCTTTTGGGCAGAAGCATTGAACACATCATGTTACATTATTAACAGATGCATGATTCGACCTATTCTCAATAAGACACCCTATGAACTTTTCAAAGGTAGAAAACCCAACATTATGCACTTGAGAGTATTTGGTTGCAAATGTTATGTGCATAATAATGGGAAAGATGCCTTGGGAAAGTTTGACCCAAGAAGTGATGAAGCCATATTTTTAGGGTACTCTTCACACAGTAAGGCTTATAAAGTGTTCAACAAAAGAACCTTATGTGTTGAAGAAAGTGTTCACGTATTGTTTGATGAAACTAACTCTTTATTTGAGAAAGATATTCAAGATGAGGAATATGAGCTTGGTCTTACCAGAAAAGAACAAAATGTCGTAGTACATGAAGGTAAGACGGGCAGAAACGATGGTATGGAGAATGATCAGACAGGGGGAAGTAATTCCCAACCTGATCTGGAGCAGAGTCAAGCTACTGAGCCAAACTCTCCACGAACAGATTTGAGAACTGGTTTGGGAACAGTTCCAGGAGCATGCTCGGGAACAGTTCCTGACCCAGCGTCACCAAGCATTCAAGCGAGAGTAGAAAGTTTGACAACGGATCCTCTGACCCCAAGACCTTGGAAGCATCAGAGTTCAGACCCTCTTGACCAGATATTATCAGATTTAAATAAGGGAGTGCAAACCAGATCCAAGCTTAAGAATTTTTGTGCTTTCTATGCTTTCCTTTCTTACATTGAGCCAAAAAATATTAATGAAGCTCTTGCAGATTCGGACTGGGTTACTGCAATGCAAGAAGAACTGAATCAGTTTGAAAGGAATAAAGTATGGCATCTTGTACCACGACCCAAAGAGAAATCAATCATTGGTACCAAGTGGGTGTTCAAGAACAAGCTGGATGAGGTAGGAACAATCACCAGGAACAAGGCCTGGCTAGTGGTCCAAGGGTACAACCAAGAAGAAGGGATTGACTATGAAGAGACCTTTGCACCTGTTGCTAGAATTGAAGCTATCCGAATTTTAATAGCATTGGCAGCTCACATGGGGATTAAGCTATACCAAATGGACGTCAAGAGTGCATTTCTCAATGGGTACCTAAAAGAAGAGGTGTATGTAAGTCAACCCCCTGGTTTCGAAAATCAAGAATTTCCTGATTATGTGTTTAAACTTGACAAGGCTCTTTATGGTTTAAAACAAGCTCCCAGAGCTTGGTATGAACGCCTGTCAACCTTTTTAATTGAAAATGGTTTTCATAGAGGCAAGGTAGACAATACCTTGTTCCTAAAATCCAAGGGGGAACATTTATTGATTGTTCAAGTCTATGTTGATGATATCATTTTTGGTGCAACACACAATGACTTGTGTGATGGTTTTTCAACCTTGATGAAAAGTGAATTTGAGATGAGTATGATGGGTGAGCTAAACTTTTTCTTAGGCTTACAAATTAAACAAACTCCTAATGGCACCATGATTCATCAACAGAAGTATGTTAAGGAACTGCTTAAGCGGTTTGGGATGGAAGCGGCAAAACCAATTGATACTCCTATTTCACCCTCTACCAGATTGGTTATGGATGATGGGAGTCCCTCAGTAGAGGAGAAATCCTATAGAGGGATGATTGGGTCGCTCCTTTACCTAACTGCTAGTAGACCTGACATTGTCTTTAGTGTCGATTTATGTGCTCGTTTTCAGTCCAATCCAAAAGAAACTCATTTAAAGGCTGTGAAACGAATTTTTAGATATTTAAAGAACACTTCTGACCTGGTCTTATGGTATCCTAAAGAATGCAGTATTGATTTAGTCGGATATGCAGATGCTGATTATGCAGGATTCGGGAGAGTACTTCCCACGTGGTGAACGAGTTGGGCTCCTCGTTCTGAAGCCAGTCACTGGCTCTATCCCGCAGTGAGAATGGGAAGAGCCGCAGTCGGATTGCATCAGTGGACACCCCATTTAGCTTGATGGTATCACACTTCGCTAAGAACCTGCGAAGGTGCACGTTGGGGTTCTCCGAGGGGTGCCCGCTGAATTGCTCCCTCTCCACGAATGTGATCAGTGCGGGGCTGAGCTCGAAGTTGTTAGCCTCGATGGCGGGGCTAACGATGGAGGAGGTTACGCCTGATGCTTGTGGCAAGGCGTAGTCTCGCAGCACTCTTTGGCTTTGCTCGGCCATCCGTATTTGTGCTTGGTGCCTTCTCCTTTCACCGCTTTGCCTTCGAGCAGTGGCTTCGATTTCAGGGTCAAAAGGGGCAAGTGGTTGATCCCTTTGACTTCGCCTGCGCATACAAAACCAACACTACCAAAGGCGTAAACAGTTTCAAGCACGATAAAGGGAGAGGGAAACAAGAAGGGATACAAAGAAAAAGAAAAAAAGCCTAGTCTAGAGTACGCTAATCGGTTCTAATATTGAAAGGCGCAAGGTCCCCGGCAACGGCGCCAAAAACTTGTTAGGGTTTTACTTACCGCAAGTGCACGGCGTAGCTGTAGCTAGCAACCGGCAAGTACGGGTCGAATCCACAGGGAACTTGGCTTCAACTACTAGAATTAATCAGACAACTCAAGCTAGGTAATCACAGTTTTGAGTTAAAGACTAAATTAAGGGAAATGATAACGACTAAAGGATGTAATGAACAGCAGAATAGAAAGCACCTAGGTTGGAATTAACAGCACAAATATGCTAGTGAATCAGTTACTAACCCAATCACATATTCCCAAAAATGCACCGCATATGGATAGATTGTCGATTAAGCCCATCTCCTCCCTCTCTCAAGGGTCGAAGACTAATCCTAGAACTATAGTCGCCTATTTTCATGGGACTAAAGGTTGAAGGATTACAAGATTTACAATCTCTACTCCCAATTAGAACTTAACTATTTTCATGTTAAAAATCCTAATTGTCTACTAAGACGCGCTAGGTAAAGGTTTCGTCTCTCAACGCTCCCCTAAACCCCAATGAAAACGATGAATGTTCTTTCGAGCATTTCATCGAACATGTGGCGTGCACAGCAGAATTTATAAATTGCAAAACTATGGGGGAACATGGATTGGGCCAATACAAAATTCAATTATACATATTTGGCATCAATCCCAACCTAAGTTGAGGAATTTAGCCTACAATCATATTTCTAGCGACAACCAAAGTGTTCGATTCAACAAACATCGCAAACAAAACTAAAGTATTCAATAACAAGAGTAGAGAGAGAATTGAGAACCTTGAATTAATCGCATGAATTAATCGTAGAATGAACTTTCAATCCAATAACGAATTCAAAAGGTATGAAGAAAATAGAACTGTAAATTGAAACCTAAGAATCACCTAAAACCCACGTCTGGAAAGAGAAAAATGGAGTAAAAACTGCCTCCCCCTGAAACAGCCCCGGGAGAACTTTTAAGTCGCGACGCGGAACGGGGGTGGCACGGTCGTGCCCAGAGGCACGGGCCAACCGTGCCAAAACACTAATGGGCCAAGGAAAATAGCCGAGCCGGGCCGTGCCAACGCCACGTGGCACGGCCACACCGTGCCATGTGGCACGGTCGTGCCACGTGGCACGGTCAGACCGTGCCATGTGGCGCCGTCTTGGTTTGGCTGGGTCTTTGTTCTCCGGTTGTGCCGCGCGTGCTCGATTGCTCGGGACTTCCGTGCGAGGCCTTTTCGCGGCTTTTCTCCCTTCTTTGGCACCTCCTTCTGCCAGATATTATTCATCTTTCCTCTTCTTCAATCGAGTTCCTGAAAATATCGAAAGATGCTGCATAAGTAAAAAGTATGCAAAGAGGAGGCCGATTTGACCCTTCCTTAACACGATAAAACGAGAAAACGGGGGAGGAAATGGGTCAAATAGGAGCTAAAAATAGTGTAAAATAGAGGTTCATCAATTCCTGGTAGACAGGAAAAGTACTTCAGGTATGGCTCACTTTCTTGGTCCGTGCTTAGTGTCATGGGCAACTCGGAAACAGCACTCAGTTGCCATGTCCACAGCAGAGGCAGAATATGTTGCAGCATCTTCATGTTGTGCCCAACTGCTATGGATAAGGCAACAACTCAAAGACTTTCATGTTGACACAGGATGCATACCAATTTTTTGTGATAACACTAGTGCAATAAATATTGCCAAAAATCCCTGTCAGCATAAGAGGACCAAACACATTGACATCCGACACCATTTTCTGCGAGACAATGTGGAAAAAGGGCTTATTTCAATGCATTTTTGTGCTACTGGAAATCAAATTGCTGACATTTTCACCAAGGCCTTACATAGGGATCAGTTTGAGAAAAATCGGTTGGAACTGGGCCTGATTAAGAGTACTTAGGCGGAATTGACCACCCTCAGTGACTGACGAGAAATAGACCCCTGATCACCGATATTGTGGATATTCTCAACTTACTGTACCAAGCATATGTGTGCTATATGAATTGCTGATAGCTGCTTGAAATTTATTGCTATTGTTCATATTGCTATGTTTTTTCTTATATTGTGTCTAAGTGGTAAGAACAAGCAAGAGGAACAGACCCCTCCCTTATTTATTGGCACGCTTCTCACTTTCTTTGGGAAACGAGGAGAAGTCAAGCAGCCATCCCTTCACACGCTTTTCTCTTCCCAAGGCAATGCCTTGAATCTTGAACCGCCGACTTCTCTTTACTCTCATTAAAAGCGCCACTAATTCCTTCTCTTTCTCCCCACTCTCATCGTGCCTCAAGAAACTGCTCCACTTCAACCGCCATTTGCAAAAACCTCTCCACTCATCTTTCCCACTCAAAAATGGCAAGAACCAGAGGCGGATCCGCTTGGCGCAAGAGTTCCAGACCTCGATCCTTGAGGGAAAGATCTTCAAGAACATCTTTTTCCTCCCTCGTTGATCTTCTTCCCTCTTCTTCATCCTCCTCCACCATGGTTAAAACCCATGAACACTCTTTCTCCATCACCCCTTTTGTCTATAACTTTTTAAAATCCTTCAACCCTCAACCCACTGGGGAGACTATGGAGGATCTTAACTCTTGTTCTGATACTCAAGATTGGGAGATGGTTCTTTATGAAACCCAGCCACAACCACTCCGAGTTGAACCTGCAGTCGGTCAGACGAGGTCTGACCCTGCACCATCGGTGTCAGAGGAACTGACCCCTGACATCCCAGAACCTGCAACTGGGTCAGTTCCTGACCAACCAGACCAAGAACCTCCTCACTTCGACTGGATGCACTTCAGTGGCTATGAGGATCGACCAGTCGAGTTCGAGACCGAAGCAGCCCCCTCTGTTCCAGAACCTTCCACTTACTAGGTTGACAGCACATCGACCTCAGAGGACGATGTGCCCCTGCAATTTAAGCGAACCCGAACCATTCCTGAACTTTCTGACCCTTCTACCACCAAACGAGTCAAAACTTCAGCCACCCGCACCACCGCAAAATCCACCCTCCCAAGGCGGCCACGCACTCGAAGTACAGGACCGGCTGTTCAGCACCCCTTGCCAGCCGAAAAGGTCGCTACTCCAAAGACCAAGAAACGGCTCTCAAGGGTCTCTGTTCCTGATGCCGCCTCCACCAAAAAGCCAAAATCGAAACACCCGGTTTCAGGAACACTTCCTGAACAAGGTACTTCGTCTCGCACCTCCACTTCCTCTAAATCCAAAACCAAGCTTCCCCCCAGTGCTTCCTATGAGCATTTCTTGCAAAAGACCGTAGTTAGGGGGAAGATTGTTCGGCCTGGGCATCTTAGAGAACAAGGCCTGGGGTCCTTTCTTGAGAAACTGAACCAACAGGGGTGGCTGGAACTGTTCTCAGACGGGACTCTAGGGTGTTCCGTACCCGATTTGGCAGAATTCTATGCCAATTGTGCGGTCACCAATGGAGTGGTGACAAGCACTGTACAAGGGCATGAACTTTCCTTTGATGCTGAAGACTTGAGTGTTTTGCTTGGGGTCCCTACCGAGGGTTTTAGGGATTATGTCAGAGAGGACAAAACGGTACTAAGTAGGGACCAACTACTTGCTTTATGCCGGAAAATAGCCCAGAAATCTACCCTTGATATCCCTCGCCATGTTCAAAAGGCGGAGATGGTTCCTCTTCACCGTCTCCTTTATTGGTTTGTCATTAAGAACATCATTCCCCGGGGGCAAGGTCGAAATCGAGCGGATGCCATGGACCTTTGTCTGGTAGACCTGTTGGACACAGGGTCTCAAATCAATCTGCCTGCCCTTATGATAAGCCACATAGCCCGTATAGCCAATACCTCGAAAGATCATGACCTAGGCTATGGGTTTCTTCTCTGCCTTGTCTTAGAGAAGCTAGGGGTTGTTCTCCAGAAGAAGGTGCTCGCCCAAGTCAATGATGAAATTGGCACCTGCACCCTTGTTAGCTGTGGCTTTCTGTCCAACAAAGGTGGAAGTGAGGGTTCGGAACAACCTCTAGAGCCTGTTCCTGCCTCCACTCTCCCTGCCAGCACCACTTCCCTCTCTGTGCCTTCTCTCTCCTCTGTGGTTGCTGATCAAGCCCAACTAAAAGCAGAACTTGCTGCAGTCAAGGCTGTGGTCACAGCAGAACAGCTCCTCAACGCCCAGCGCCATGAAGCTGTTCTCAAGGCCCTAGCAGACCTAGCTGCCAAATTTGCTCCTTCCTCCTCTTAAGAACTGTTTCTCCTTTTTTTTTTCCAGTTCTGTGTTTCTTTTTCTCTGGTTGGTTGTTCTTGATGTATCCCGTTTTGGTAGTGCTATAAAATGGTTATACTTACACTGCTTGTCCCTCTTGCTTATTCCTATCCTCACTTGTGTGTTCTTTTCGATGATGTCAAAAGGGGGAAGAAAGCATGAATGTTTTAACTTGGTCTTAATTGATTTGGTCATTTGGTTTGTCATCATCAAAAAGGGGGAAATTGTTGATTCTTTCCTTGTGTAAGGTTTTGATGATGTCAAACACAAAT
>JACYFF010024755.1:0-14254 GCA_017589665.1 Selenicereus undatus | reverse complement strand
CTTGATATACTTTTGTTGATGGATCATGGTGCCGTTTGAAGTTTGCTTGATTTGTAAGCCTAAGAAAAAGTTAAGCTCACCCATCATGCTCATCTCAAACTCACTCCTCATCATATTTGAAAAATCATCGCATAAATCATGATGAGTTGCACCAAATATAATGTCATCTACATATATTTGGACAATCAATAAATGTTCCCCCTTAGATTTTAGAAACAAGGTATTGTCTACCTTGCCTCTTCTAAAATCATTTTCAAGTAAAACAATTGACAACCGTTCATACCAAGCTCTTGGAGCTTGTTTTAAACCATAAAGTGCTTTGTCAAGTTTAAAAACATGATTTGGAAAATCACCATTTTCAAAACCAGGGGGTTGTTTGACATACACCTCTTCTTTAAGGTATCCGTTTAGGAATGTACTTTTCATATTCATTTGATATAGCTTGATTTCCATATGAGCTGCAAAGGCTATTAAGATTCGAATAGCCTCAATTCTAGCAACTGGTGCAAAGGTTTCTTCATAATCAATCCCTTCTTCTTGATTGTACCCTTGAACCACCAGCCTTGCCTTGATCCTAGTGACTGTTCCTGACTCATCTAGCTTATTTCGGAACACCCACTTGGTTCCAATGATTGTTCTCTCTGCAAGTTTAGGTACAAGGTGCCACACTTTGTTTCTTTCAAATTGATGAAGTTCTTCTTGCATAGCCGCGATCCAATCTGAATATGCAAGAGCTTCATTCACACTTTTTGGCTCAATGTTAGAAAGAAAAGCATAGAAAGCACAAAAATTCTTAAGTTTAGATCTAGTTTGCACTCCAATATTAATATCTGACAAGATTTGATCAAGAGGGTGCGAACTATGGTGCTTCCATGGTCTTGGATTAATTGGATACATAGACACATGTTCCGTTCTAACTGAAGTGTGTGTAGGATCAGGCTCAAGAACACCTCCTGATCCTATTTCTGCACCTATATGCAAGCTGGTTCCTGAAGAACATGGTTTCGAACAGGGTTCAACGGTGTTTTCCCCTGTTTGATGTTCACCTTGCCTGTCGTTTTGAGGAACAGCTTCTGTACCTGTTTTCTTCAGGGTGTTCTCACCTTGTTTTTCTTGGTTCAACAAATCCTTTTGGACAAGACCTAATTCAAACTCTTCATCCTGTGCATTACTCTCATTCAAAGAGTTAAATTCATAAAAAAACACATGCACACTTTCCTCAACACACAAGGTTCTTTTGTTAAAGACTTTGTATGTCTTACTGTGAGAGGAATAACCAAGAAATATTTCCTCATCACTCCTTGAATAAAACTTTCCTAAGGCATCTTTCCCGTTGTTATGCACGAAACATCTACAACCAAATGTTCTTAGATGCATAATGTTGGGTTTTCTGCCTTTAAGAAGTTCATAAGGAGTTTTGTTCAAAATGGGTCTAATTATGCATCTATTTATAATGTAACATGATGTGTTCAAAGCTTCTCCCCAAAAGTTCTTAGGAAGACCACTAGCAATAAGCATTGTTCTAGTCATGTCTTCTAGGGTACGATTTTTTCATTTAACCACCCCATTCTGCTGTGGTGTTCTCGGGGTTGAGAAGTTTTGATCAACACCATGTTCATTACAAAATTTTGTAAATTTTGAATTTTCAAATTCAGTACCATGATCAGACCTCAAGCTAACCAATGAGTGTCCTACTCTCTTTTCAATCTTTTTGAGAAGGGCAATAAAATTCTCAAAAGTTTCATCCTTGGAGGCCAAGAACAGGGTCCAAGTAAATCGAGAGTAATCATCCACTATTACAAGCACATACCTTTTCCCTCCTCTACTAGCTATCCTCATGGGACCACATAGATCAATATGCAATAACTCAAGAGGTCGGGTAGTGCTTACACACTTTTTAGATTTTAAAGAAGATCTGACTTGTTTTCCTTTTGCACAAGCTTCACATACCTTGTCATCATTATACTTGATGGAAGGTAGTCCAACAACCAAATCTTTGGAAACGAGTTTGTTTAACAAGGACAGGCTTGCCTGACCTAGTCTCTTGTGCCATAGCATTATATCATCATTTAATGCATTTAAACAAGTCAGATTATTTTGGGGAAGAGTGGAAATACAAACTTTATAAACATTTTGACATCGCTTCCCCCTCAACACAACATTTTCTGTGTCGTCACTCACAACCAAGCAACGTGTTTTTGAAAACAGTACTAGGTTGTTCTTGTCACACAGTTGGGACACACTTAGCAAATTGTGTTTTAACCCATCAACTAAGTGCACATTATCAATTGAGTGGGAGAGGGTTTTACCAATATTACCTATACCGACAATTGTCCCAGACTTGCCGTTTCCAAATGCTACACTCCCACCATTCAAAGCTGTAAGTGAGAGAAAATTTGATCTTTCACCAGTCATGTGCCATGAACACCCACTATCAACAAACCACAACTGCCTGTTTTCAAGGGTGTTCGTGGGGTTGTTCGTAGGGTTGTTCTCTCTCACTTCAACCTGCAAAACAAATCACGAGTTAGTTTTGGGAACCCAGATCCACTTGGGTCCCATTCTTTTAGACATGTAAAGCTCATCTTTTCTAATCCAGATTTGTTTCACATACCTTTCATTCTTTTCATTGGCATGTTTTCTTAAAGGGCAAGTGTATCTATAATGACCCGTTTTACCACAATGAAAGCAAATGATGTTTTCAGGTAATCCCACATACTTCCTATGTATTGGGTAAACGGTCCGTTTAGGCTTATATCCAAGTCCCTTTTTGTTTCGATTGTGGTGAGTGTTTAACCAATCAAGGGCTTGTGAGGATTTGTTCCAGCGGTTGTTTGTGGCAAGATCAGTTTCCAATTTTTCTATGGTAGCATTCAAGCTCTGCCTTTCATTTAGCAGAGATTCAACTGTTTCTTCCACTTTAAAGAGTTTTTCCTCTACTTGAGTGTAATCGCCTTCTTTTAGAAAGAGATCTTCTCTAAGCACGTTAATACTCTCATGTAAACCAAGTTTTTCATTTTTAAGAATTTCATTTTCAAGCTCTAGGTCACGAACTTCTCTTTTTAGATCAGCACAGGTGTCTATCAAATTATATAGAAGTTCTTCTAAAGTAGCTTTGTTAAGACCATGTACCTTGTTCTTGAGATCTGAGAGGCTGATTGTTGATTCATCATCTGAATCTGAATCACTTTGTGCCATCAGTGCTACGACTTCGTCTTCAGCTTCAGATTCTCCTTCATCCTCAGAGGAATCTCCCCAAGCAGCCAACATAGCTTTCGAGAATCGCTTACCCAGATTGTTTACAGGGTGTTTTCGACCCTGTTTTCGAGGATGTTCGGGCATCTGATCTTCTCGAAGCAGAGGACAATTTTTGACTAAGTGATCTGATTTGCCGCACTTGAAACACCCTGTGAGTTGTTCTTTGGGGGTGTTTCTGGACTTACTGACGTCTTTTCTTTTGTTGTTTTCCTTGACCTTTTTGAAGAATTTCTTGAATTTTCTGGTCATTAGGGCCATATCTTCATTTTCAAGGTCAGAGTCAGTGTCCTCATGTGCTTTCAAGGCAAGCCCACGATCCTTCTTTTGCTCCTCTTTTTGTTGTGAGTTTTTTCGGAGTTTATAGGTTTGGAGATTACCAATCAACTCGTCGAGGGTGATCTTGTTCATGTCTTTAGCCTCTTGGATGGCTGTTACTTTGGCCTCCCACGTACGAGGTAGAATTCTGAGGATTTTCCTCACCAACTCTTCAGTGGTGAAAGACTTTCCCATAGATTTTAACTCGTTCGTGATGTGGGTAAACTGTGTATACATATCCATCACAGTCTCACGATCACCCATATCAAACAACTTATACTGTCGCATAAGTAGCTCAATTCTAGATTGTTTAACTTGACTCGTACCTTCATGGGCAACTTGCAGGGCGTTCCAGATAGCTTGGGCTGATTCACACTCAGAGATGTGAGTGTATTCATCGGGTCCTAGGCCAAAATATAGTAGTTTCTTGGCCTTGCCATTTTTCTCCATTTTCTTATAATCTTCAGCATCAAACTCTTTAGGTTCCTTGGAAACCGTCTTACCATCTTCAAGCACCTTGGTGGGAACAAGGGGCCCGTTCTTGATGAGCATCCATAACTCATAATCTTCTGCCTGAATATAGTTTTCCATCCTATTCTTCCACCAACTATAATGTTGGCCGTCGAAATAGGGTTGACGAGTAATGGATTGCCCTTCAAGAATTCCTTGTGGTGTACTCATCTTCAGAATCTCTCAAGGTGTTAGCTTTTTGTGAGAGAACCTGCTCTGATACCACTTGTTAAGATCGTGAGTATTCTACCACAAGAGGGGGGGTGAATTGTGGTGTCTGATTTTCGCGTTGTAAATAACAAACACCCTTGTGACTTGTTTGCAGAGGGTGTTCTCAAATATTGCAAATGCGAAAATCACCAAGATAAATGCGGAAAATAAAACACACACAATTTTTTATGTGGAAAACACCTCTAGCCCAACTGAGATGTGAAAACCCACGACCTACCTCGTGTAGGATTTAACCACTTCACTAAACCGGGCTTAACTCGTTACAAATGTAACACACCTTGTTACAACTTGCAACCACGTAACCTCCTTCTCTAAGGCAGATTACACCACGTCCAAATCTCACCAGATTGGACACGTCCAAAGTCCACACGACTGAGGACCACTCACTCACTTTTCTGATTCAAGATCAGGGTTACAAAACACCTTACTGGGTGCTTCTGTCTTAAGCAGATGTAAGGTACAATGAAGTCCTAGTATGCCAATATATTGAAAGCTTGGTTTAAACACAACTTGTATCGGTTTTTCTTTTCTCAAGTGTAGCTCAAAAAATTCTTTCCACTAGAAAAACCACTTTTTGAATTTTGCTTTTTGCGTGTGTTGTGTTTCTAGATATTCTCTTGCTTTATTTTCTTGCTATTCTCTCGTGTGTATGTGTGTCATTCAATGGGAGTAAAATGCTGTATTTAAACAAGAATTCCAACGGTCAAAACCAAGAGAATCAGCTAAGTATGGAAAATGATTTTTCAAGAAAAATACTCCCCAACGGCTAGTGAGAAGTTTTTCCCAATGTATAAGGGATTTGTTATCTTAAGAGATAACCCTTATCTTCCCATAGCCGTGAAGAGGATTCAAAAAGCAACCAGAAATCTTCAGCTTTGGAATTTTTATCTTATCCGAAAATATGGGCAAAGGAAATATTTTAGTTTTGGCAAATTTCCAAAAACCTATTTTCGCAAATCTCCCATAATATTTTCAAGAGATATCCTTTCCAGAAAAATAACAATCTTGGAGTTTAAGGAAAGTATTCTGGAGATCTTGGCCAACCGAAATGAATTTTCAAAGATAACCGGGTATGGCCACTTCAGTTCAGAAACACCATAGGCACCCTGTTTGCAGGGTTGTTCGCAACTGGTGTTCTGAAGTACTTAGTGCAAATACCGATTCAAGAGGTGTTTAAAAAGCATTTTCAATATTGGCATATTAACAAGAGTCTAAATAAATAAAACCTATATACCCAAGACTTCTTGTTTTGAATCAGTCATCTTGTCCAAGATTTGTAGAGCTGCTGTGAACACCAAGGCCACCTTTTTTGTTGGGGTTGTTCTTTGCATTGCTAGAGTTCAAGAATATGCCTTACAATCAACTGTCGAGATGGCGTTCTTGACTTAATATAGAATCACCACGTGAAACCTGTTTTAAGGACTTGTTCTCACATGTAGCAAACCAGTTAATACAATAAAGATTACAAACATCAGTTAGGCCTGTTTGGAGATCGTGTTTGGAGCAACATTACTTGGACAAATTTTTACACTTGGATTTGTTATCATCAAAACTTAAATATAATAACTCAACAAATTTTCCCTTTTTGATGATGACAAACCAAGTGACCATATTGACAAAACAAAGAAATGAATGCTGATAGGGATCCACGTAAGTCAAGGTCAGGTTGAGAAGATTCATATATTGTCAATAGGTAGGTTCTTCTTCCCCCTTTTGGCATCATTGAAAAGCAATAACAAACAAGTAGAAAGGAGAAGGAACAACAAGCAAGAGAGAATGCAATTAGATATTTCATTAATAAGCAAGGCAGTACAATTGCAACAAAATAACAAGCAGCAGAAAACAGAAACAAAAAAACAACAAAAACAGCCTAGACGATCAGGGAGCAGGAGGTGGTTTCGTCTGTAGAGGAGAAATGCTAGGGGCAAGAGTGGAGAGAAGAGCAAGCAGGTCTGCATGGCATTTGGCAGAGAGGGCTTGTTCCTCAGCAAGAGCAGCCTTGACAGCTGATAGCTCATCCTTGAGGCGAGCATTGTCCTCAAGAACAGCTTCAACCTTGGTGGACGGTTGCTCAGAAACAGGTGGTCGAGGTGGTCGACGACCCTATTTGGAAGCGGACCCTTCGCCAATCTCATAACCACACCCTAGCAGAGTGTCAATCCCAATTGCATCAATGACTTGGGCCTCCACTTGCCGTGTGAGCACTATGCCAAAGTGCTCAAACACCTTTGTCAGCAGAAACTCATACCCGAGATCATGAGCCCGGGTGGTGTTCGCAATTCGCCCAATGTGGCGAATCATGATAGCTGGAAGATTGATGGGTTCCTCCCTATCCAATAAGTCGACCAGGCACTGATCAAAAAGGTCTGCTGAGTTTCTCCCTTAACCCCTTGGAATCACGTTCTTAATGACGAACATGAAAAGGAGTTGGTGGGGAGGAATCAAATCACCCTTTTTGACAGAGGAGGGTGTTCTCAGACCCTGTTTCTGACTGAGGCATTTGGATACCTCCAGGAGCCTGGCTGGTTCCAGGGCTGCTTTGTCTTCCCTCACATACACAGCAAAGCCTTGTGAGGGCACTCCCAGAATTTTCCCAAGTTTGGGCGCATCAACCCTGATGCCTTGCCCATTCACAAAACTTGTCACCACCCCTTCGGTGATGTCGCAGTTGGCATAAAATTCAGCCAACTCAGGCACAGAACACCCCAACTGGGTGTTTGCAAACAACTCAAGCCAGCCTTGGGCTCGAAGCTTAGTCAAGAACACGCCCAGACCCTGTTCCTCAAAAAAACTTACAGACACTACCTTCCCCTTGACGACATTGCGCTTAAGCAACTGCGCATGTTTGTCAGTCATAGGAGAGGGAGTGAACTGCTTTGGGCGTTTGGGGGCAGGAACAGAGGTGGTAGCTTTTGGTAGGGGGGCTGTTCTGGGTTTTCGCTTGAGGGGCATTTTTACAAGAGAGGGTTTCACAGCAGGTTTAGTGACTGATTTTGGAGGGGCTTGATCTTCAGAGGACTCAGAAAACACCGGTGTCCCCTGTTTGAAGGTGGTGTCCTCAGAGTCAGAACTCGAGAACCCTTCAGTGGAAGAGGAAATCTCCTCAATGATAGGTGCAGAGGGTTTAGAGGATCTGGGGGTTGATCTGAAGACAATTCTCGCAGACTTGCGAGAAGGTTGAGAAGGAGGAGAATAGGGAGTTAGAGAGGGGCGAGACCTTGGTTGTGGTCGTGTTCTTGGCGTTCGGGTGCGCCTAGCCACCATCTTAACCCTTTTCCTCTTCTCTCCAGTTTGAGAGACTAGAGGAACAGAGTCATCCCCTTGAACAGGACTTTCTCCTGTTTTCTCACCAGAATCCTCCTTCAGATCGAAGAACACATCCCCTGTTCTTTAAGTTGTTTCCGGGAGTGGTGCAGAAGAACAGGGTTCAAAATCCCCAACAATGGTTTCTTAGTTCTCCAAGAATTGGTCTTGGAAGCCCAAAGAACCAGCACCTGCTGCAGAAGAAATGGGACAAGGGATTGTTCCCACATACACCACTAATTCCCAACCAAAGGGGTAGGGAATATCATTCAACTCAAGCCCAACACTTTTGAGGTTTAGCCGAGTGAGATACCCGAAGGTTTTGTGGATAATTGGGCGAGGAGGAGCCGGAATTGAGAGTGTAATCATGTTGTTACTCTTAGAGATTGATAAAAAATCGGTTTTGGAAGCCATTATCGCAAGGAAGACTTGAGGGTTTGGCTAGGGTTTGAAAGCAAGAACAAAGGAGAGAGAGAGAGAGAGCAAGACGAAGAAGATAGACGCACGCAAGGCGGTTTTTAAACTCCCCACCTGTTATGAAGGGCCACCTAGGGAACACCTAGAATTTAAGCAGGCATCATACAATAATAGCAATTAAGGCATACCTGTTCGAGCCGCCTGTTCTTGAACATGCTTCTCTTATGCCAAGGTCTGTCATGATTACTCTTTCTCCATCTCCCAAGACAGCAGTACATAATCATAATAGCATACAGACTACACAGATTCGTTAAGCATAGACCACAAGAATTGCAAACAAGAGAATAGAACAGGTATTATAAGGTGTTTTTATCAGCTTGATCTACCTCTGAGAACAGGTGTTCTCAGGGTGTTTTCACCAACCCCAATTCCAGTATGTTTCTCTCAAACTGATCTCTAGCTAGTGCCTTAGTGAATATATCAGCAATTTGATTTTCCGTTGAGCAAAAATTCATAGAAATTAAACACTTTTCAACATTATCTCTCAAGAAATGATGTCGAATGTCAATATGTTTTGTCCTTTTGTGTTGAAAAGGGTTTTTGGCAATGTTAATAGCGCTAGTATTATCACAAAAAATAGAAATGCATCCGGTGTCAACACCAAAATCCTTAAGCTGTTGTCTTATCCACAACAGTTGAGCACAACATGAAGCTGCTGCAACATATTCAGCTTCTGCTGTGGACATGGCAACTGAATGTTGCTTCTTGGTAGCCCAAGATACCAAACAAGGTCCAAGAAAATGAGCCATACCTGAGGTACTCTTTCTATCAACTAGGAAACCTGCATAGTTAGCATCAGCATATCCAACAAGATCAAGATTGCAACCTCTAGGATACCATAGAGCTAAATCAGGTGTATGCTTTAAATATCTTAGTATCCGTTTAACAGCCTTAAGATGAGTCTCTTTAGGACTAGACTGAAAACGAGCACATAAACCAACACTAAAAACAATATCCGGTCTACTAGCGGTTAGGTATAGGAGTGACCCAATCATACCCCTATAGAGTTTTTCCTCAACTGAGGGACTTCCATCATCCATAACCAGCTTGGTTGAAGGAGAAATAGGAGTGTCTATGGGTTTGGACGACTCCATCCCAAAACGCTTAAGTAGCTCCTTGATATACTTTTGTTGATGGATCATGGTGCCGTTTGAAGTTTGCTTGATTTGTAAGCCTAAGAAAAAGTTAAGCTCACCCATCATGCTCATCTCAAACTCACTCCTCATCATATTTGAAAAATCATCGCATAAATCATGATGAGTTGCACCAAATATAATGTCATCTACATATATTTGGACAATCAATAAATGTTCCCCCTTAGATTTTAGAAACAAGGTATTGTCTACCTTGCCTCTTCTAAAATCATTTTCAAGTAAAACAATTGACAACCGTTCATACCAAGCTCTTGGAGCTTGTTTTAAACCATAAAGTGCTTTGTCAAGTTTAAAAACATGATTTGGAAAATCACCATTTTCAAAACCAGGGGGTTGTTTGACATACACCTCTTCTTTAAGGTATCCGTTTAGGAATGTACTTTTCATATTCATTTGATATAGCTTGATTTCCATATGAGCTGCAAAGGCTATTAAGATTCGAATAGCCTCAATTCTAGCAACTGGTGCAAAGGTTTCTTCATAATCAATCCCTTCTTCTTGATTGTACCCTTGAACCACCAGCCTTGCCTTGATCCTAGTGACTGTTCCTGACTCATCTAGCTTATTTCGGAACACCCACTTGGTTCCAATGATTGTTCTCTCTGCAAGTTTAGGTACAAGGTGCCACACTTTGTTTCTTTCAAATTGATGAAGTTCTTCTTGCATAGCCGCGATCCAATCTGAATATGCAAGAGCTTCATTCACACTTTTTGGCTCAATGTTAGAAAGAAAAGCATAGAAAGCACAAAAATTCTTAAGTTTAGATCTAGTTTGCACTCCAATATTAATATCTGACAAGATTTGATCAAGAGGGTGCGAACTATGGTGCTTCCATGGTCTTGGATTAATTGGATACATAGACACATGTTCCGTTCTAACTGAAGTGTGTGTAGGATCAGGCTCAAGAACACCTCCTGATCCTATTTCTGCACCTATATGCAAGCTGGTTCCTGAAGAACATGGTTTCGAACAGGGTTCAACGGTGTTTTCCCCTGTTTGATGTTCACCTTGCCTGTCGTTTTGAGGAACAGCTTCTGTACCTGTTTTCTTCAGGGTGTTCTCACCTTGTTTTTCTTGGTTCAACAAATCCTTTTGGACAAGACCTAATTCAAACTCTTCATCCTGTGCATTACTCTCATTCAAAGAGTTAAATTCATAAAAAAACACATGCACACTTTCCTCAACACACAAGGTTCTTTTGTTAAAGACTTTGTATGTCTTACTGTGAGAGGAATAACCAAGAAATATTTCCTCATCACTCCTTGAATAAAACTTTCCTAAGGCATCTTTCCCGTTGTTATGCACGAAACATCTACAACCAAATGTTCTTAGATGCATAATGTTGGGTTTTCTGCCTTTAAGAAGTTCATAAGGAGTTTTGTTCAAAATGGGTCTAATTATGCATCTATTTATAATGTAACATGATGTGTTCAAAGCTTCTCCCCAAAAGTTCTTAGGAAGACCACTAGCAATAAGCATTGTTCTAGTCATGTCTTCTAGGGTACGATTTTTTCATTTAACCACCCCATTCTGCTGTGGTGTTCTCGGGGTTGAGAAGTTTTGATCAACACCATGTTCATTACAAAATTTTGTAAATTTTGAATTTTCAAATTCAGTACCATGATCAGACCTCAAGCTAACCAATGAGTGTCCTACTCTCTTTTCAATCTTTTTGAGAAGGGCAATAAAATTCTCAAAAGTTTCATCCTTGGAGGCCAAGAACAGGGTCCAAGTAAATCGAGAGTAATCATCCACTATTACAAGCACATACCTTTTCCCTCCTCTACTAGCTATCCTCATGGGACCACATAGATCAATATGCAATAACTCAAGAGGTCGGGTAGTGCTTACACACTTTTTAGATTTTAAAGAAGATCTGACTTGTTTTCCTTTTGCACAAGCTTCACATACCTTGTCATCATTATACTTGATGGAAGGTAGTCCAACAACCAAATCTTTGGAAACGAGTTTGTTTAACAAGGACAGGCTTGCCTGACCTAGTCTCTTGTGCCATAGCATTATATCATCATTTAATGCATTTAAACAAGTCAGATTATTTTGGGGAAGAGTGGAAATACAAACTTTATAAACATTTTGACATCGCTTCCCCCTCAACACAACATTTTCTGTGTCGTCACTCACAACCAAGCAACGTGTTTTTGAAAACAGTACTAGGTTGTTCTTGTCACACAGTTGGGACACACTTAGCAAATTGTGTTTTAACCCATCAACTAAGTGCACATTATCAATTGAGTGGGAGAGGGTTTTACCAATATTACCTATACCGACAATTGTCCCAGACTTGCCGTTTCCAAATGCTACACTCCCACCATTCAAAGCTGTAAGTGAGAGAAAATTTGATCTTTCACCAGTCATGTGCCATGAACACCCACTATCAACAAACCACAACTGCCTGTTTTCAAGGGTGTTCGTGGGGTTGTTCGTAGGGTTGTTCTCTCTCACTTCAACCTGCAAAACAAATCACGAGTTAGTTTTGGGAACCCAGATCCACTTGGGTCCCATTCTTTTAGACATGTAAAGCTCATCTTTTCTAATCCAGATTTGTTTCACATACCTTTCATTCTTTTCATTGGCATGTTTTCTTAAAGGGCAAGTGTATCTATAATGACCCGTTTTACCACAATGAAAGCAAATGATGTTTTCAGGTAATCCCACATACTTCCTATGTATTGGGTAAACGGTCCGTTTAGGCTTATATCCAAGTCCCTTTTTGTTTCGATTGTGGTGAGTGTTTAACCAATCAAGGGCTTGTGAGGATTTGTTCCAGCGGTTGTTTGTGGCAAGATCAGTTTCCAATTTTTCTATGGTAGCATTCAAGCTCTGCCTTTCATTTAGCAGAGATTCAACTGTTTCTTCCACTTTAAAGAGTTTTTCCTCTACTTGAGTGTAATCGCCTTCTTTTAGAAAGAGATCTTCTCTAAGCACGTTAATACTCTCATGTAAACCAAGTTTTTCATTTTTAAGAATTTCATTTTCAAGCTCTAGGTCACGAACTTCTCTTTTTAGATCAGCACAGGTGTCTATCAAATTATATAGAAGTTCTTCTAAAGTAGCTTTGTTAAGACCATGTACCTTGTTCTTGAGATCTGAGAGGCTGATTGTTGATTCATCATCTGAATCTGAATCACTTTGTGCCATCAGTGCTACGACTTCGTCTTCAGCTTCAGATTCTCCTTCATCCTCAGAGGAATCTCCCCAAGCAGCCAACATAGCTTTCGAGAATCGCTTACCCAGATTGTTTACAGGGTGTTTTCGACCCTGTTTTCGAGGATGTTCGGGCATCTGATCTTCTCGAAGCAGAGGACAATTTTTGACTAAGTGATCTGATTTGCCGCACTTGAAACACCCTGTGAGTTGTTCTTTGGGGGTGTTTCTGGACTTACTGACGTCTTTTCTTTTGTTGTTTTCCTTGACCTTTTTGAAGAATTTCTTGAATTTTCTGGTCATTAGGGCCATATCTTCATTTTCAAGGTCAGAGTCAGTGTCCTCATGTGCTTTCAAGGCAAGCCCACGATCCTTCTTTTGCTCCTCTTTTTGTTGTGAGTTTTTTCGGAGTTTATAGGTTTGGAGATTACCAATCAACTCGTCGAGGGTGATCTTGTTCATGTCTTTAGCCTCTTGGATGGCTGTTACTTTGGCCTCCCACGTACGAGGTAGAATTCTGAGGATTTTCCTCACCAACTCTTCAGTGGTGAAAGACTTTCCCATAGATTTTAACTCGTTCGTGATGTGGGTAAACTGTGTATACATATCCATCACAGTCTCACGATCACCCATATCAAACAACTTATACTGTCGCATAAGTAGCTCAATTCTAGATTGTTTAACTTGACTCGTACCTTCATGGGCAACTTGCAGGGCGTTCCAGATAGCTTGGGCTGATTCACACTCAGAGATGTGAGTGTATTCATCGGGTCCTAGGCCAAAATATAGTAGTTTCTTGGCCTTGCCATTTTTCTCCATTTTCTTATAATCTTCAGCATCAAACTCTTTAGGTTCCTTGGAAACCGTCTTACCATCTTCAAGCACCTTGGTGGGAACAAGGGGCCCGTTCTTGATGAGCATCCATAACTCATAATCTTCTGCCTGAATATAGTTTTCCATCCTATTCTTCCACCAACTATAATGTTGGCCGTCGAAATAGGGTTGACGAGTAATGGATTGCCCTTCAAGAATTCCTTGTGGTGTACTCATCTTCAGAATCTCTCAAGGTGTTAGCTTTTTGTGAGAGAACCTGCTCTGATACCACTTGTTAAGATCGTGAGTATTCTACCACAAGAGGGGGGGTGAATTGTGGTGTCTGATTTTCGCGTTGTAAATAACAAACACCCTTGTGACTTGTTTGCAGAGGGTGTTCTCAAATATTGCAAATGCGAAAATCACCAAGATAAATGCGGAAAATAAAACACACACAATTTTTTATGTGGAAAACACCTCTAGCCCAACTGAGATGTGAAAACCCACGACCTACCTCGTGTAGGATTTAACCACTTCACTAAACCGGGCTTAACTCGTTACAAATGTAACACACCTTGTTACAACTTGCAACCACGTAACCTCCTTCTCTAAGGCAGATTACACCACGTCCAAATCTCACCAGATTGGACACGTCCAAAGTCCACACGACTGAGGACCACTCACTCACTTTTCTGATTCAAGATCAGGGTTACAAAACACCTTACTGGGTGCTTCTGTCTTAAGCAGATGTAAGGTACAATGAAGTCCTAGTATGCCAATATATTGAAAGCTTGGTTTAAACACAACTTGTATCGGTTTTTCTTTTCTCAAGTGTAGCTCAAAAAATTCTTTCCACTAGAAAAACCACTTTTTGAATTTTGCTTTTTGCGTGTGTTGTGTTTCTAGATATTCTCTTGCTTTATTTTCTTGCTATTCTCTCGTGTGTATGTGTGTCATTCAATGGGAGTAAAATGCTGTATTTAAACAAGAATTCCAACGGTCAAAACCAAGAGAATCAGCTAAGTATG
>JACYFF010024744.1:0-10990 GCA_017589665.1 Selenicereus undatus | reverse complement strand
GATAGAACATAAGTCCTATTGGGCTGTGAAGCAATATAATCTTGACTATGAGTTAGCAGAGAAAGAACATAAATTGAAGTTGCAGGAACTAAAGGAGATTCGGTTGGAAGCCTATGACAGTTCAGTCATTTACAAAGGTAAAGCCAAAGCATTTCGTGATGCTAAACTTGTCAGAAAAGAATTTCAGGCAGGTGAGAAATTACTGTTATTCAATTCAACACTGAGTCTCTTTCGTGGTATGTTAAATTCAAGATGACTTGAACCATTTGAGGAAGTAAAGACTTATCCACATGGTGTTGTTGAGATTAAAAGCTTATCCACTAACAAAATTTTCAAAGTGAATGGACATAGGTTGAAACATTTCAGGGATAGAGACTCTGTGAATTTTATTGAAGAAATCACTTTAGAGGATCCATGAGCTTCATGACGTTAAGCCAATGACTGTAAATAAAGGCGCTGGTTGGGAGGCAACCCAACGTTTTTTAGGGAAGTACCTATTTAATTTTACTTTTATTTTCATTATTTCTATCTTTTTGCATGCATTAAGGATTATGCATGAATTAAGCGTGGGGGTGGGGTGCATCCTACATTTAGTTCTCGCAGTATTTACATATTTTTAAAAAAAAATTAAAAATTTTTTTTCTTATAAATACAGCATGATATGAGTTTATGCTAGGCTTGCTTGCTTAAAATGTTTTATTTTCTTAGCTATTTGTAGTTTATTCTTCTATGAGTGAAGACTTCTGAGCATGTTAGGCGTCATTCAGAGAAGTTTGAGTTGATTCTCATAGATCTCTTTAATGAGTAACTGTCATGATTATCCATCTTATTTGGTCATGTTGTATGGTCGCTTCAGAGGCAATAAAATGACCTAGCCCATTTCCTATACTATTGAATTAGTAGAATAATTCATTAAAATTGTGACTTTTCTTGTATTAAAAAAAAGTGAAAAAAAAGAAAAGGAAAAAAAGGTTAGATTATCAACATGGGTAGGAATAGGAGCCTCGACACCTTTTCCCCTTAAGTTTAGGTCTCAAGTTGAGCCTTATGTATGGAGTAACCCATGATTGGAAGAGTCATGCCCCTTTTTGGGCCGATCAATGACTCGCCCCAAACTAATAGTCAAAAAGAAATAATGATGAGAATGAATTGTTTGCTCCAACACCTCTATTCGGGTGAATGTGAGACAGGGAGTGTTTAATTTCTAAGACCCTATATGGGTCTCGAATATGTGCGCGAGTGGAGTTTGAAAAAAAAGGTAAAAAAAAAGAAAAAAAAATTGCAAGACAAGTTAGAATCAATTACAATGCGTTATTCCTTTTAGTTTAATTGTCTTCATAGCCATACCATACTTCAATTTTTCTATTGTAAAATTTTTATACCTCTTGCTCGGTGTGTGCATGCTTAAAAGAGATGGATGATTATTGCTCTTGTTACTTCATTAAAGAAGTGTTGTGAGGTTGATGAAGAAACTCTTTGATGGTAGTTGGATGTCTAGTAGTTATTCACTTATTGGAAGGAAAAATAATTAATTTTCAATAAAATTGTTTTTAAAGCAAGCCAATACCTAGCATGAATATTATAGTTATGCATGACTTTACAAGAAAGAAAGAGGGTCAGTTTTTAGGTTTAGTATAAGATTTTTTTGCACGAGGAAGTTCAAAGTCTAAGTGTAGGGGAATTTGTTAAGTCATAAACCATGCGTTGTTTTAATAATTATTTTGATTATATTATATATATTATTTTGTCTAATTTACTTTATTTTATATATTTTTCAGGGTAAGCGTTAATAAAATAAAAAGGAGAAGAGAAGACGTCAAAGTTTGGATTTTACACGTTAAGTTATCAAGGCGGTCCAAAAATAATGATTTATGGAAAAATATTATTTCTGTAATGATTTATTTGAGCTTGGATTACTACTCCTAATTGAAGAGAGATTACAAGACTTGGAAGAGAAGGAGCCCAAAGAAGAAAACCCTAATAGAATGATACTATAAATAATTACCTCTTCTCCTCTAAATCCAAGACAATCTTCACGTCCAACCCTCACCAATATCACATGCCACCACCATCATCATCCTCATCACATCTCACGACCTCTTCAAAATCAACCATCCTCCCCCCTATCATTCACGCCTAACACCACCATGCATCACCACACACCATCATCATAATCAACCATCACCATTCACCACATAATCAATCACCATTAGCCTCCATGATTCACGCCTAATCTTCACCATCACCTGACGTTGATTTTCAATCCAAGTGATAGTGTTCCTCGCTATTTTTTTATTTTTATTTTAGTTTAGTTTAGTGTTAAATAGGATTTCTTTGGATGATTTATGTAATTTAATTTCTAATATGTGTGAGTAATTTTTATATGCTTAGTATAATCTATTTGAAGCCATGCTAAATTAATTATTTTGAAACAAGTTTTATGCTTTATTGTCTAGTTGATTTTCATTCCATGATTCTATAATGATTAGTATTTATCGTTTATGATATTCGTGTTAGATTAATTAGAATGCATGTTAATTAGTTTAATGCGAATTCATATGATAGCTTAAAAGCCTTTAGTACGTAAAGGCTATAGTCTTTCGGGCACAACTATAACCCTAATTAATCATGGATGGCTCAAACCCATCTCTTTTAATTAGATAATCATTATAGATCTTTGTTAAATTAATTTGCTGGTAAATTGGTTACAAAGCGTTAGATGATATTTTTCTAATACTTAATGCTCTAGTTTGGTTGAATTCTTGCGTTGGTCTTACGGTTACCAAAACTAGTAGGGTTTGTATTATGGCTGGACCTAAATAAACTATAATATAAGGAAAAAGGGGAAAGATCCGCTGGTGGGTGTCTTCTACAGTCTTACTCATGGATAAATCGATTTGTATGTTGATGATAAATATTAATTTGCATGGTGGATATAGATTATGCTAAGTATTTTTCAAAATTTGGTATCTTTGATAATTATTTCTTGCTTTTTAGTTAATTTCTCTAATTTGTCAATTTTTATTCTTTAATTTATAAGCTTTAATACAAATTTCGCTTACACCCCCCCCCAAAAGAGTAGTCTTTTAGGAGTGTCTTGGTAATATTTTGTAACACCCCCAATTTTTAATATCTGATTATTCTAACATAACCACTTATTATTATAATTTAGCCACGAAAGACTTCTAATTTGATTGGAGGCATTACCGTCGTTCCATGATGGAACACGGCTGCTTGATTTAGTGAACTTTATGGGGGCTCAAAAAGTAAGGCCCCCAACCCTAAAGTCAGAAGTTTTACTAATTTGTTCTTAAATCCTGGGGCAAAACGGACAGAGTTTCCCCTAAAACTTGACCATTTTTCCAGGCTTACAGCCCTACAATTAATTCCCTGCACTGAAAAACAATAAAAACTAACTCAACGGCCACCCGCCGGAGTTCACAGCTCCACGGGCCACCCGCCCGGAGCACTATAACCAAGGCAGTTTAATGATAACCAAATAAAAGGCGACAAATACAATACAGACCTGACAACTTAGATGGTGGCTCATATGGCCATACAGAGCGACTCTAAATGATATGCAACTAAGCACACAAGACCTCAATTTACAAACACATACCACAAAACACATTGCAGTTCACGTACAAGTCCATCATTCCACACTTCTAGGCAGCAGTGACTCCCTTTCGGCTTCCTTCAGAAACCTGGAGGCACAATGATAGATGGGATGAGCGATAATCGCACAGTGGATAGCCCCCTCCCCTAAAAATGCAATAATAACTTACAACCGTTGTTTGTTCGTAACTCCTTTTCTTTGAAGAATTCACCTATCGCATAGTGTATTCCAATCACAAAGCAAAAGAAATAGCATTTGCACCAAAAGCCATTCGTATGAACTCGTAAACTTAATAAAACAATATCATATGTTAATGTAAGTAGTGGACATGATCTATGAATACCATTATCTCCTCTCCTCTTGTACTTGTATCATAAATTTAGATCTATAACATCATTTTCTAAACAAGATATAAACAATTAATCACCTTTTCAGGTTTTCAATTCAATTTTTCAATAATCTTCTTAAGTATCAAGTAGTAAGAGTAATAAAATGAATATATGGACATCTGAACTTTACATGCTTGTTTATTCAATTGATCATGTTTCCCGTGACTCCACTGCATATTAACTGAGCTATGAAACATGTAACTTCCACATATGCCTACTGGCAACATGATGTAACATTGAACTTTGAATCCTCTCTTTACTGGCAGAGAAATGAAATATTGATTTTTGCATCCTCTGCCTACTGGTAGAGAAATGAAATACTCTGACTCTGCCTTCTAGCAGAGAAGTGAAATACTGGTTTTTGAATCGAATCCTCTGCCAAATAATGAGCTTGAAACATATTAGTTGAAGTTACATGCAAGCTTCTAGGAAGATACTGGGTTGGTTAAGCTGTAGATGCAAATAACCCTTAAAAATGCTTTATTCCTCGACCTGTTTACTAGTCACCTGACTCGCTCGGTTGCTCAATCCGATGGTTTTAGGTTACTTCGTTACCAATGACTTATCGATGCAAACAGGCAGCTGATAAACAATTAGAAGCACTTAGCGATCATGTAATAAAGCATTTATGGACCTTGATTATAATATACAATTGACAAACGTCATATAATCACCATACGATATCCATGTCTTTCACATAATCCATGGATACGATACGATGAACTATGCAATCGATAAACTATATAATGGATACGGTGTATACGATCGATAAACATATAGAGGCAATAGACTTAAAATGTCGATCGTAAGCTAATGTCTATGTAATGTCGATCAATAAACTAATGTCTATCGACTAGACATGAACTATTTTAGGTTGGTTACAACTTAGGCAATAGATGAAACATGTGACTATTTTCTACCTAACATGTTTCGAAATATAAGCCGAAACTCAGACGTACATCCCTATGCAGTAAAACATACTTGGTGGTCAAATGGTTGGGCGCCCGTATTTCAAAATATTTTGTTTTGCAAACCGGAGGGAGAGAATGTATAAGTAAAATTGATTTGTTGATTTTTATTATCTGAAAGTGAACCCCTTGGTCGATGTACATCTTGAGACGATCGTACTTCGGGTGCTCACACCCCCCAGGCCGATCGAGAAGCCTGAGTTGATTCCGCGTGCGCGTAGATTTCCGTGGTACATGACGCCGCGTGCGGGTTTACTTGTCGGCATAAGCCTTGATAACTGAAGGGCATAAGCCCTGATGATAAATGAGCGGGGCCACTTGTTTATCTGACAAAACATTGAGAACTTGGTTCATTAAATGAATCTTGTTTTGATTTTTCATTGCGAGAATACTGTGAGTTTGTGAATAACATAGAGTTTTTGAAGAACATAGGCAATGTACGTACCGAGGTGGCCTCACTTCTACTCCAATTAAGGTGGAACTATTTTCCACCTAAAATGTCTATCATATAATCCATGAAATCACCTTATGAATCATGGTTTCTATGTCTATTATATAATCCAGGAATTCACCATATGGATCAAGATCTATTAGTAATCGCATATGTCTATTAGGAATTCACCATGGTTTATAAAATCAATGAACTGCAAGTGAGCAGGCATATTCAATGAATGCATAATCGATGAACGATATGTGTTTCATACGAGATGAGATCAATGATCAATTAATTGCAAGGATCAATAAAATGCATAATTAATGAAGAACGTTATATATATATATATATATATATATATATATATATATATCAATTTGATTATTACATATAAACTTAATGTATATATATATATATATTCGATAAACTTGACATACTCATAAATTTTCATATAATTGACAAATAACATAAATCAATAAGTTATGCATGTTTAGCTTTGATTCGGACCTGTTCCGCTAAATCATGCCTGAAGACTAACTTCGAAGTGGATTATAAGTTATTAGAAGCGACGAATGTACGTTTAGTTAATTCATACCGTGTATTGACTTCGAAGTAAATTATAAATGCTTAGAATCAACGTATATATGGTTAGGTTCGAATATGATAATATGATAAATGAATGCCTAGAACCATAATATGCTTACGTTGCTTAAGTAGCTTCAATTACCGACTTCGAAGTAATAAGAATCGTATTAGGCTTAAATGGTTTGTTTAGGCTTTGAAATGTAACTTCGAAACAATAAATGAACGCCTCAAATGACCCTTATTTAATTGTCGAACGATAAACTTTAATTTGTACAACTAACACATATATATACATGGTATCGTTCAATTAACACTACAACTTCCTCATATTACTAATAATTGATTCGAGTTCAACCTGAACGAATCATAATCAATAACTATTGAATTCAACCTAAACGAACTATAATCAATAACTATTGAATTCAACCTGAACGAACTATAATCCATAATCAATAAACTTTATCGAAATTAACAATTTAACCATAAATAGGAGGATGAGGAAACCCACCTCGAATCCAAGCTAAAGGACCCGTTTTAGGTTTCGATTTGGGTGGTTCAATGTGGCTGGGGTCGTTCCCTTGCTTCTCAACTACTGACCAGCCCACCTTGTTGGACCGTCGCCGGCGTGGAGGAGCCGCCGAGGCTCACGGCGACCTCCCCTTTCTTGCACCTGTCTCTCTCTCTCTTTCGCCGACTCTGCCACCGACTTGAGCATCGACCGGGGTGGGGATAGCCGGCCGTGCGTCGGCTGGTCGACGGCGACGCCACCGGTGGCTCCTTCTCTCTCCTTCCCGGCGTGTGTGCGAGAATCGCCGGCCAGGGGGCGAAAGGCCCCCCTTCTTCTCGCCGTTCTGCTCTGCTTCCCCTATCCTTCCTCCTCTCTCTTTTTCCGATGCGTTGGGGTCGGGTTGGCGGGGTGTGGGACGGCCGGCCGCCACGGCGCTTCGCCGACCTCCCCCTTGCCGTCCCGACGTGCCACCGGCTTGAGGTCTTGAAGAAGGCTGGGCTCCCCTGAAACCCCCCCCCCCCCGACGCCTCTGCTTCTTTCCCGAAAAAAAGGCTTCGGCCACTTCAAATCTTTTTTGTTTTGTTTTTTTTTTCCTTATCCACATATATTGATATATATATACATACATATATATATATATATATATATATATATATATATATATATATATATATGTATGTATATATACACACACACACACCCACACCATGGCATTGTATTTTCGGCTATAGTTACTGAATTAAAAATTTTAATGAATTGAAAAGCGTAATTAGAAAAAATATTAGGTTCGGGCCGTTACATATTTGATCAGTTAGATTTTGATTTTTAGTGTGGTTATAATTTTCAGATTCAATTTCTATTCTGTTTTGTCATTTATTTACCGGCTAGTTAGAATTTAGGTTTGAAATAGTTCCTTTTGTTTTTCTTCATGTTTTAGGGTTTAAACAGTATCCTATTCCGCCTCTATTCAATTTCGGTATTTTTGAAAATTATTTGATAATTTTTCAGAATTATTTCGTGAATTGGGTATATGCAGGTTTCTGTTTTAATAAATCTGGAAATTAAGTTTTTAAATTTTATTTTAAGTTTTTAGGGTTTTATTAAGTCTAGAAAATTATATCCTAAAATCTGGGCAAAATTTGTTATTTATTTTCGTATTTATATTACTACAGTTTATTCTTTCTCTAATTTCAGATTTTATTTTCTGTTTTAATTTTCTAGATGTAATTTTCTGTTTTAATTTTTCTGAATTTAATTACATATAATTTTGGAGTTATAAAGTCATAATATTAATTTGGATTACTTTCTTTAATTTTTAATATTAATTTTCTGCTTGGTATTTTCTATTTTAATTTTCAATCTAATATTGTGTTATTATTTCTGTTTTTATTTTTTTAGATTATTTAGGATAGCTATTTGTTGTTTTATTTCCAGAATTAAATTTAGAATATTTAGGAGAAATATTAAGAGTTTCTCCAGATTTCTACTTATTAAATTTGATTAGTTTTAGTAATACAAAGAGAAAGTAAAATAAATTAGAGTAGTAAATTTAATTAGATTTAAACTAACTATTATCATCATCTTCCCTCGTGGGATCGATCCCTACTTTCCTATGCTATAAATATTACTTATAAATCAAAGTAGTGTTTTAATTTGTAGCTCTACGACAAGTTTTACAAATTTTGGTGCCGTTGCCGGGGAAAGAAAATAAAATCGTTAGTTTGTTTCTATTCAATTTTACTACTTTTATTGTTTTGTTTTAACTCTAGTATTTTAATTTTTGTAGGTTGTTTTAATTTATGAAATTAAGGAGTGGTAAGGAGATTGGAGAGGACAAGGAGCATACGTTGGAAGCTAAAAACACAGAAGGTGATCCTGAACCAGTAAGTCTTAAAACTAAAGAGGTAAGAATGCCTACTCTTCGGGAACTTACTGCTCCTAATCTAGAAGTTCGACCTTTGTCCATTACTTATGCTACATTAGATAAACCTTTAAAACTGAACACTGGGTTCATCAATCTGCTACCCAAGTTTCATGGATTAGTTGGCGAGGACCTATACTGTCATATTAGTGAATTCCATATCACATGCTCTGCTATGGTGCCTGAGGGGATTCTTGAAGACCAAATTAGGTTGAGAGTCTTTCTTTTTTCTTTGCTTAGTAAAGCTAAAGATTGGTTATATTACATGCCTACTAGGTCATTGTCTACATGGACTACATTGCATAAATAAGTTTTAAAGCAATTTTTCCCAGCATCCCGAATTGGATCAATTAGGAAAGAAATATGTGGTATCAAACAAATGAATGGGGAAACTTTTTGTGAGTATTGGGAAAGGTTTAATAAACTGTGAGCAAGTTGTCCCCAACATCAAATAACTGAACAGTTGTTGATTCGATACTTTTATAAAGGGTTGCTTCGTATGGATCGTGATATGGTTGATGCAGCTAGTGGAGGGCTCTAGTTAATAAGACTCCGGCAGAGGCGAGTGATTTATTCAATTTAATGGCCCAAAATACTCAGCAGTTTGGTGCTAGTGAGTCACAAAATGAAAAGGTTAATGAGATTGGAACTAGCTCATCTGTACAAAGTCAGTTATCTCACATCACTGCTATGTTAAGCAAGATAGTTACTGGGGGAGTACAAAAAGCAGTCATATGTGGAATTTGTTGTCTAGAGGGGCATCGTACTGATGTATGTCCTACGCTTCAAGAGGCAAATATTAATGTTGTCTATTCTAACCAAGGTCAAAGGAGGTATTATCCATATTCTAACTCTTATAATGAAGGATAGAGAGACCACCGCAACCTTAGCTATGGCCCTAAAGCCAACCCACCTAGTTTTGACCAAACATCTCATCAATCTTCTAATCAGGATAGGACTAACTTCCTACTAGAACAAGTCCTTAAGAAGATGGATGATAGGTTTAAAAATGTTGAGACAACTCTTAAGCAGGTTCAAGAGAGACAGACTGCAACTGATATCAGAGTTAGCAACTTGCAGGCTCAAATGCAAAATAGGTTACCATCTCAACGTTACCCTAACTCCAAGGAGAATGTTAGTGCCATGACACTTAGGAGTGGGAAAGAGCTAAAAGAACCTAGGAAGAGCAGAGAAGTAGAGCCTGAGTTAGAGGTCAAAGAAGCTAAACCGGAGTTGGATAAAGATTCTAATCTAACCACTAAGGAAGTAGGTGAGAAGAAAAAGAACCTTTTAAGCCAATATCACCCTTTCCGAGTAGGTTTCGGAGCCTTACTTCTAAGGTGAATGAGGCTAACCAAGAGATCTTAGAGACATTTAGGAAGGTAGAGATCAACATAACCCTCGTTGATGCCATTAAAAAGGTGATTCGCTATGCTAAGTTCTTGAAAGAATTGTGCACTACTAAAAGAAAGTTAGTAGGTAATGAAAAGGTAAGTGTTGGGGAAAATGTGTCTGCAGTTTTCCAAAGAAAACTTCCCCCTAAGTGCAAAGACGCATGTGTGTTTTCTGTTCCTTGTAAAATAGGAAACCTTCACTTCAATAAGGCTATGCTTGACTTGAGTGCTTCCATTAATGTTACGCCTAGGTTTGTTTATGACAAACTGAACTTAGGAGAGTCAAAGAAAACTGGTATAGTGATTTGGTTAGCTGATAGAAGCAGTACTTACCCAGACGGAGTTTTAGAGGATGTCTTAGTCCAACTTAATGAGCTTGTGTTTCTTGCTGATTTTTATGTGATGAACATGGGTGATGTATGTCATGATATTCCTATTTTGCATGGTAGGGCATTTTTGAAAATACCTAGGACTAAAATTGATGTGCACGAAGGAGTATTAACCATGGAATTTGATGCTGAAGTGATTAAATTTAATATTTTTGATGCCATGAGATTTGCTGCGGATGTGAATTACGTGAATGCACTGGATGTTATTAATGATTTGTCCCAATATATTTACGACTTGTCTCATGAAGATGAATAGTTTATTGTGCTTACTAAGAGTCTTGATCATGCTGAGTTTCAAAGAGTGCCCTACCAGGTTAATGATAATCTAGTTGATGTGATAGGTTCTTTATTCCAGTTGCAAGTGCACGATAGACCTAACAAGCTAGAATTTCTCGAAACTCATGCTAAATTACTTCCCTCTAGCATTTCACCCCCTAAACTGGAATTGAAACCCTTACCTAATAATTTGAACTATGCTTATTTGGGTGATAATGACACTTTGCCTGTCATCATCTCTAGTGCACTTACCCTTGACCATGAGAATAAACTTCTTAAGGTGCTTAGATAACATAGAAAAGCAATAGGGTGGACTTTAGCAGACCTTAAGGGACTTATCCCTACTTTATGCTGACATAAGATCACATTAGAGAAAGATGCTAAGTCTAAGAGGGATCATGAGAGGAGACTTAATCCACCTATGATGGAGGTCGTCCAGAAAGAAATTCTTAAGGGTTAGATGTTGGAGTGATATACCCCATAGCTGATTCCGAGTGGGTTAGTCCTATAC